>CM035802.1:1900847-1918347 GCA_020466265.1 Siphamia tubifer | reverse complement strand
CAGCAGCAGCAGCAGCAAAAGCAACAACAGCAGCAGCAACAGCAGTTCTAGTAGTTTCCACCACCTCCTGTTTTTGATGAATCAGTATTTTTTTTTTTTGCTCACGAAGATTTTTTTTGCTTAATTTAAGATTTCTTACTTCATTAAAAAAAAAATTCTTTTGTTTAATCCGAAATTATTATTATTATTTTGGTTAATTCTGTATTTTTGTTGTTTTGCTTAATTCAGCATTTTGTTTACTTATGTATGATGTATGTATGCTTATAAATGTTTGGTGATGGTCAGAGGAGCTAGCCTAGCTGCGCTAGCCCCCCCCGAGCGGCAGCAAATCTAATGTGCTACCGTAGTAGTCTAGCTTCGCTCAGTGTAACTTTTGTCTAGATTTGCCTGAAACTGGTCGACCAATCACAGTGAAGTAGTCAGAGGGCGGGTGTAAGAAAGTGATGGTGTGAAGATTCGGAGAAAAACAACCAGAAACAAACATAGAAGAACAACAACGGGTGTAGATGAGTGAAGAACGTGAGAAAACGTCATCAATCTTTAAATTATTTTTTCAGAAGCGACAACCGTCGTTAAGCTCCATAATCCACCATTTTGTTTAGTCATTCTTAACTTTCCCCATCATCCTAAAGATTACACTGTTTGGTTGTAGTATCGTTCTATTGCATACAGAGGGATTTGAAAGACAACCTTTTAGCCCCGCCTCCCCTGACTATGAAGCACCACTAGACCCATACATGGAATGAACAGGGCTAGCACTGCTAGGCTAGGCTAGCACTGCTAGGCCACAGAGGAGCTGTTTTCAGCGACACTGAAAAAAAAAATTAGCAAACATATTTTTCTCATTTTTGTTCCAAATATCTCATCAGACTTCAAATCAAACAGAATTGCCTACAGAGGATCTTTTCAGTCAGATAGAAGTGATTTATAGACAATAGATCTGGAACTAATCTGATGTCAATAAATGTTTTTGCTGAACTCAAGCAAAAATAATCTGGAATTGAGCAAAAACACCTGATAAAATGTAGATGTTTTCCAGTGAACTGTCACTATTGTAACTCCTACATTTCCTACACATCCAGCGATGATATAAATATAATCTGCAATTTCAGAAATACGACGAAGGTTCTAAAAAGCTGCATGTTCTGGCAGGAAGTGATGAACTATCACTACAGAGGCATTTATCATTATCCACAAACAGCATTTATTGCCTTGGAAGCAACACAGAGGCCAATAGTGGATCCATTCTGCTCTGGATTTGACTACAATGAAAAGTTGAAAAGGAAATCACTATTGTTTGGATCGTTTGCTTCATCAAAAACACTAGAGACAGAACAAAAGATAAATACTGACATTTTCAACTGATGCCCAGTGAGTCCAACACTAATGATTTATCAGCTGCATCCCTGCTGTATTTACTGTCAATGATGTTTATATTTTCTATTGTGAATAATATATAAATGCTTCTGTGTTTTCAACTGGGATCCCAGGAAAACTAGCAACCACCGCGGTAGAAGCTAATGTGGATCCCCAATAAATAGGGCGGCTGTGGCTCAGTTGGTAGAGTGGGTCATCCAATAACCAAATGGTTGGCAGTTCATGTCCCAGCTCTGGCTGAACCCTTTGTTAGTCTCCCAGTAGGACTGACAGAACCTTAGAAACCTACCAACCTACCTATTATATTATCCTGTTACTGCTATTACATAGTTCTACAAAAACACAGATTAATTCTGGTAGTGTTGAGTGACTGGGACTTTAGACTTTATCTCATAATTTTCACATTTTATCTGATAATTTTGACTTTTTATCTCAAGATTTTGATTTTTTATCTTGTGATTTTTACTTCACTTAATTATATATGAAAACCTTAATTAAAAAAACATTCATTGTCAGTCCACCTTATAGTCCAGTAAATACATTAAATCCATAATGTGTTTCAGTCCAGTACAGTAATTGACTGTAAACTATTGGGGCAGGGTCCTAAATGGACGTTGGTAAGAACCCAGTGGTCTTGACTGTCTTTTTGTTTTGCTTTACTAGTACTTTTTGCAGTTACTGTACAAACACTCACCAATTTTCTCCAAAACGACAGACATTTGAAATGAGATATTTTATTGCATCACAAAGAATGATTTGAATGTTGCAAAAAAAACACAATAAATAATTTTCTCCAAAAAATGCAGTGACTGTCTTTTTACTTTGTGTGACAGTATATTGGTGTGTACTGGTGAAGCTAAATTATCCAACTCACTGTTATAATTATTATTGCCCATGTCAACAGACGGCAGACTTGCAGTGTGCGGCTGTCCGCTTGTAAAATTATTGACCATGGCTGACTTATGTTATGATCAATAATGTTTTGTTTTTTTTTACTCTCCAACTGAGTGAAAATCTGAGCAGTCAAAGGATTTTTGTGGACGCTAGTATTTAGATCAACCAAGAAACATTGGGTTAGTCACGCATCCCTGTACGTCCCCAATGTGGATTTCAGCCAATCAGACAACAGAACATTTTTCATGTACTGTTAAAATGTCTGCATGAAGGTTACTGCTGGTGTTAAAGGTACACAGGTGTATATCCTGGTCAAAATGGGCAGAAATGGTTTTTGGGTTTTTTTGGAGGGTGTCTGTGTGTGTGTGTGTGTGTGTGTGTGTGTGTGTGTGTGTGTGTGTGTGTGTGTGTGTGTGTGTGATTAGTCGATTAATGACTCTCTCTCTCTCTCTCTCTCTCTCTCCCTCTATACAGTATATATATATATATGTATATATATATATATATATATATATATATATATATATATATATATATATATACAGAGCGAGAGAGTCATTAATCGACTAATCACACACAAAGGTCGCATCCGTAACACTGGAACTGCTGAAATATAGCGACAGAATGATTATTAATTTGTTTTTAACAGCACATGCTGTATTTCACATCTCTTTTCCTCAAATGCTTTTTCTCCACTACCTCATCAGGTACCAGGGGGTGAAATAAAAATAAAAAATCTAACAATATTTGTAAGGAACGGTCCTGTTAACGCCAGCAGTTACCATGGGAATAGCTGCGAGAGCTGTAAAGATAAATGTTATCCATCACATTGATTAAATTCCTCTCAGCTGGTGTCCTTGGCCAACCGAGTTTCTGTGAATGGCGACGGCGCTAACGGTGCTAACGGCGCTAATGGCACTAACGGCAGTCCCACCGAGACTCAGTGGATTAATTAGAAACTGCACCCAATGGTCGCTTTAGTCTGAGTCAATCTGCCCGTGGCTACGTCATATGTCACCTTTCCTCCTCCACCGCTGCTGTGCAACGGTGGGATAAATATATATGTGTATTAAATATATTTTTCATTTCATGTCAGGTTTAACTCTTCTAAGACAATTGTGTCACCGGTGACATTTCTTTACATCCACTATTTGCTCCATTTAAAAAATCCAAACATTCTCTTTTAGCTGTAGTTTTGTTCTAGAACACATTAGGGTAGAAGCCTGCACTGGTTGAAGGAGAGGGGTGGAGGTGGGCGGAGCTTAAAGCAACAGAAGGCAATGAGAGGGATCAAGAATGTTCACAAAAACACATTTTTGGTGACTGTGACCTTTAACCTACCTTCACTAAAATTGAATAGGATCTATTCTGGATGACCTCACACCTTTACTGAAAATGTATTGGAAATTGTTCCAGTAGTTTTTGTGTAAAAATGTCGACAAACAAACAAACATCCAAACAAACATGCATACATATAAACAAACAGAAAACAAACAAACAGAGTGAACCATAAACGATATCCTTTTTCCCTTTAGGTGTAATAAAATACCCAACATTTTGGGAGGCCTCTACTTCAAACCTATTAGAGATAATGTTCATAAGAGGAACCTGGACAAATGTTTGGAGACCTTTCTAAGAGCATGACCTGGGAAATGTAGGATTCTCTGGATGCTTTGAAACCCAATCACATTCAACAAGTTAAAACTGATTAAAATAGGAATAAAATTGAATAAAAAAATATATGAGCGTCTCACATCATTTCTAACTAAACTGAGCAGAACTGATGTGCTGTGATCTCCACCTAAGTATTTTAACAGAACAATAGAAGCAGAAAGAAACAACGATTTTCCACAATTCGTCAATAAAACGTTCAACTGATGACCTGTGACTGATCCCAAAATAAAACCTGGATCAGACGAACATCAGCGCCGCCTCTGGTCCTGCGGTGACATGCTAGCACTTGCCCGTTAATTCATCCATATCCCTGGAAAAAAAGGCAACAAAGTCCAGATTTCCTTTACACGATTAGTGTTCACTGGGTGTGCCGACCTCGCACTGGTATTCTTATCGTAAACCCAATCTCCATATTCAACGCCTCGGGGTGACGTTGGCATTGAATTAAGTCACATCAAAGTGATTCCACAAGACAAGCCTTAGAAGATTAAACGCTCTTTTAATTCACAGATTACTCCATTAACACGCTGGTACCTGAATGAAAAACCAGAAAGATCTGTTTTATCACTGGAGAAAAACTGCAAAACAAAGAACAAACAAAAAGATACTCAGGGAGATATATATACTTTTAGTGAGTCTGAGTGTCTGATGATTCTTTTAATTCTCAAATTACTCAATTAAAACGCAGTTACCTGAATGAAAAACCATGAAGATCCATTTTTATTGGTGGAGAAAAACTGCAGAACAAACCACAAATGAAAAGATACTCAGGAAGGAAAAACAAATAATAAAGAAATGAGTCTGAAGATCTGATGATTCCAGCCCATTAATAACCTTTAAAAGCAGAACTGTACATCTATAAAAAAAAATACTGTGAGCACTTTGCTAAAGGCTAATGCTGTTAAGAGCCTATAAAGAAAAACAAAGGCAGACGGATGCTAACATGACGCTCAGTATCGTCTGCAGAAGACGGATAGCTCTGCTTTCTAATCAGCGCTTCAGTTTGAGCCTTGAATATTTGTCAGAGCTGGTTAGAGGCTGTTCCGTGGACAGTCGCCGTGCGCTGGTGCAGGCGTTCAGTCAGATTGATTCATTCCAACGCAGAATCGGGCTCCCATGCTCGCTCACCTAATCGTGATAGATGTGACAGTTTTTGGGGACGTCGTAGAAAAGGGCTCGACAGATTATTATGGATGAATATTTTCCTGACATTCCCTTTATTGCAGCCAAACACACGTGTTTAAAGAACAGGAGGAGGAAAAGTTTGGATTACTTGGGACTAGAAAATGACCCGCATCACACAGCCTTTTCTTCCAGCCTCCCGTCATTAAGCTGCCAATCAGGGTTTGGCGCCGGCGCTGGATCCAATCAGTCAGGCTGATTGAGAGTGTCAGGAAGTAGCTGTTGTAAGCAGCGCCACATTCTGCTGCTGAAAACACCGTTTAACCAGCGCAGCATGTTTAGCCAGCACCATAATTAGGAACCAGGCCTTGCTCATCTGCCCTCGTAAGCGTTGCGTGCCCTGTCATTCCAAACGCCCACTGTGCATGCCGTTCTGCAACTGAAACACACTCCCAAGGCCGACATGATGACCACTCTCAGCTCAATTTACACTGAAAGGAAAAAATGAAATTGACAACACTATTATATATATTTATGCCACAGTTGAAAAGGTGATTATCATGGTTTTCATGAGAGTTGTTATGCCTGTTGAATAGAATAGAATGAAGTAGAAGTACATTATTGATCTCACAATAATGGTGAATTCTCCTTTAACATGACCACACAAACACTTAATTGCAGTTAAAAATGATTATGTATCAGTGTATAATGAATGTGGACTTGTTTTCATTAGTTTTTATTTCTGCTGATAAAATAGAATACCTTTATTGATCCAACAATAATTCAGAATGAAATTATGCAAACATTTAATTGCAGTTGAAAATTATGATGTACCAATGAATAATGATGAATACGTTTTTATCTGTCTTTTTCTCATCAATATAATATAATATAATACAATATAATATAATAACAACAACACCCCTAAAAGATATGGACCACAACCACAAAGATATTAGTGTGGTGATAATGTCAGGGTATTTGGCCAAGATGTTCACTTCCAGAAGAAAGCATGAAAATATGTACAATGGGGTTTTGGGGTGTGCTGATTCCGAATATATCTGGCTCCACGCTGCTAAAACAGGGATCCGCCCTTAAATGGAGAAATCCAAGATGGTTGCCATCATCTAAGGTCAGATTTGTATTTGTCTATAATATTGGATATATTTGTCATAGGAGGATGATCTTGGTGAGTATATGTAGGTTTTGAAGGTCAAAGAATTCATTTATATACCATACATGCCTTTAAAATGAGGTATGGAAGAAATAAAGCATGGCTGCCATCTTGATATCGATATTTCCCCGTTCCAAGAGGGCATTTTATTGTATTTTTTGTCCACAAAGCTCCTAAAAAGACATGACCAAACAATTTCGAGGAAGAGAGGTTTTGGAAAAGTTTAATCTAATTTTATATATACAGTGGTACCTCTACTTACAAAATTAATTCCTTCCAGAAGTGTTTTACTACCGTGATTTTTTTGTGAATAGAATGTAAAAGGCCTAATTCATTCCAAGCCCCCCAATACTACCCCTCAAACCCTTTAAAAATAATTTTGTATGAAATATGTGTTAAAAGAAACTGTAGATTTAGATTTTAGCCTGTCCAGGCTAACACCAGCTGTGTAGATAGTATAGATAGTATGGATTCTGTCTGACCTGAATAATGTTAGCTCATCCAGGCTAATGTCAGTGTCTAGGACAGAAGAGTTGATCCACGTCTGGGGGAGAATGAGGATGCATCAGTCTGGTGGATCATGTTTGGTGTTTAAATCCAGCTTCAGGTAGTCCACTTTGTTTTCTAGTGAGCATACATTGGCAAGCAGGGCGTGGGTCGGAATGGGTTAGCTCTTAGCTTAGCTGTAAATTCATTGCGACAGCTGCGCTTCTGCCTCCTCCCATGCTGCCTCTGATGTCGGCCTCTGTGGGAGGGAGACGCCGCTGCTCTGTAGTGTCTCTGGGCTTGCGGAGTCCAAGTTTTTAACAATTTTCCTCAAGCTGATGATGAGCTGATGGGTCATATACTCTTCTACACCGTTGGGTTGAACTGTTGATACTAACAGTGCTGGTTTAGGTGGAGAAATGACCATTAAAGTGTCTGTGTTACCATGGAGACACAGCAGCCGCTCTGTGATGAATGAGGGTCAAAGGGTAACGAAAAGCATCATGGGTAGCTCCCTCATAGCCAATGGGATGATACGTACAGTACGTACATGAAATATTTACGTAAATTACGTCGTTAGTTATAGTAATGTACTGTATTTATGTATCGGAGGTTCCAGTTTCCTTTTGTGAATAGAATTTTCTTTCATATTCAGACGAAAAATTGAGGTAAAGGTTTGTCGTTACTTGGATTTTACCTTAGCTGGGGCTTTCATAAGTAGAGGTACCACTGTGTACTGTGTATATATACAGTACACACACACAAATAACTTAAAAAAACGCAGGACCTGCGATGCGACTATTACCCAAATGTACATTGTTATGTCGATGCTCACAATACATTGTGCAGCTGTTGAGTGAAACTCTTTTAGTTACAATCCTTGTATGAAAGGTGCTATACAAATAGATTGAAAAATTTATTATTATTATTATTATTATTATTATTATTATTATTATTATTATTATTAGAGCTCAAAACTATTAAAAAGCCTTAGTTTGTGTGGATAGGCCAGTGTTTTCCAGACCAGTGGAGGTTTTTTCAGTGCAGACCAGCAGTTGTGGACACAGATTATAACCTATCTGACCATGTGACCCCAGCGCCTCCATCACTGCTCCTCTTCTCTGGGCTAAAGCAGCGCTGTCTGTCTCCCTCAGCTGTCAATAGAGCCTGATGGGCCTCTTAGACACTTATCAATATTTAACCAGCCTCCCCCATTGACTCAGCAATTACCGCCTAATTGATTTGAGATTGATTATCATGTGCAGCGTAATGGCAGCGGCGGTCTGCGGCCAGCGCCCAGAAAAATCCACCGTGGAAATCACATTATCTTTTCTTCATGCTGCCAGTGAGTGTGTGTAAATGGAGAGGAAAAGAAAAGCACCAATGGTGAGGTCAAGGTAGGGTCTGTACCTGCAGGGGTGGTGGTGATGGTGAGGGGGGGCTCAGATGTCCTGTTATTTTGCAACAGAGGATGGAATCTGCAGAGTCTGAGCACAATTCGTCCTGTTTAAGGTTGGAATAAAAACAAAAATGGATGTAGAATAAATGATTACACTGCAGATATACTAATATTACCCAGTATATTTTTGTCCTTTCTGATCCCAAATATCTCATCACACTTAAAATCAGACAGAATCACATAAAGAGGAACGTTTACAGTGAGATGATAATATAAGAACAGATTTTTTTTTTGAGCATCTGGAAAATCAGATTCCTTATTTTGCTGGAATTGAGCAAAAATGTTGAGTTCTTTATCTCTCACTAAAAAGTTCCCACCCCCTCAAACACACTCTGATTACATTAAGGAGAAACAGCCCAAGAGTGTAAAACAGTTGTATCACAGGTCGTTCGTTCCTGCAGCTGAAAGAATGCACAACACAAACTGCTTCTGATAAACTGTGCAACAGAAAATACAACAGCAGTGCAATGATGTATCATTTATATTAATGTGTTTATTGTGTATATATTTTTTAAAAGTAAAAACTAACTGCATTTCAAATGTAGAATTATTTATAGTGGTGATTCCTCTTGTGTTCCGCTCTTTAATGTCACAGCTGTAAATTTGGAACTTCCCCAAACTGATGATGGAATATTTTATCCTATTATGTATTATTACCTGCACCAAATAGGTTATGTTTTTGTCAGTGTTTGTCTGCCTGTGTACAACGTCATTTGAAAACATATGGATCGAGTTTGATGTCATTTTCAGGTTATGGTGGTAATGGGGAGATCAACAAATGATTAGATTTTGGTGGTGGTGCGGGAGGGGGTCTGCCTTGGCGGAGGTCTGCACTTTTCTAGTTAGTTGTAAGTGTGATGAGATAACTTCATAAGATTTAGATTATTTCCAGTGTAGAACAAGAAGAAGAAGAAGACACCAATGGAATGAGTGAACATTATTACAATAGATTTAATGGTGTCATTGACCATATACAAATACAGAGCAACGACATGTAGTGAACATCCAACCACAATTGCAGAGCAGTATGTGAATGCACACACACACACACACACATATTGATAGAGTATATACGTATATACATAGTGTGTCCCATAAGTCTCCATACATATTAGGGATGTTAACTGATGACTGTTTGACCGATGGTTGAACATATCAGCGTTGTCCTGTCATAATTTTCTGCCATCAATTAAAAAAAAAAAAGAGCCTGCATCTGTTAACACTAGGGGCGTGACGGGACATGAGATTGGGTTCACGAGATCGAGACAAATTATATGAATGGACAACAGACTTTTATTTAACTGAGTTGCACACAGATTTTATACCTATGTAAGTGTTAACTTTTAATGAACTTCTTAATTAACTTCTTCCTCTACTCTCAAATAAAATGTTATTAAACTTAAAATGAAATAAACACAATTATATATTTCTCAAGTGCAGACAATATGTGCAAAACTAAACATTCTTCTCTGTGAATACAGACTAAAAATAGTTGAATAGAGCCTGACCAAGTCTGTCACTGACATGTCACTTCTTCCTCTACAAATTGAAACTAAAATAAATAAAATTAGATATTTCTCTGTTTTTCAAAATCAAATCTGGGATGTGACTTTGGAAGTTGAGGTCTGAATGAGGAAATGAACCCCTGCCAGGTGCATTTCCTCCAGCGTTGCGCCGCAACCAGCTCTGGGTTTCATAGAATGGTAAATGTTCTGCATTTATATAGTTCTTTTCCACCTTCATGGTGCTCAAAGCGCTTTACATTAGCTTCACATTCACCCATTCATGCACACTCATACACCAGTAGGTTTCTAAGGTCTAAGGTCAGTCCTACTGGGGGCCTAAGTCAGGGTTCAGTGTCTTGCCCAAGGACACTTTGACATGTGGACAGCCAGAGCTGGGACGCGAACCTCTTGGTCATTGGGCGACCCGCTCTACCAACTGAGCCACAGCCACTGAGCCCTCCGCCCGAACTTCGCCACTATATATATATATATATATATATATATATATATATATATATATATATATATGTATAGTGGCGAAGTTCGGAAGTATATATATATATATATATATATATATATATATATATATATATATATATATATACACTTTTTCAAATAAATAAACACAAAACAACCTAAAAAAATATCAAAAAAATTTAATTTAAACATTTAAATAATACATTTAAAGAGTAAACATGCTCTTTTTTAAATAAATAAAGACAAAGTAAAATATTGAAGAAAAAAATGATGGATGATGCTATGATGGATAGATAGACAGACAGACAGACAGACAGACAGACAGACAGACAGACAGACAGACAGATAGATAGATAGATAGATAGATAGATAGATAGATAGATAGATAGATAGATAGATAGATAGATAGATAGATAGATAGATAGATAGATAGATAGATAGATAGATAGATAGATAGATAGATAGATAGATAGATAGATAGATAGATAGATAGATAGATAGATAGATAGATAGGTGACTCCGAGCTTGGGTTCCATTGAGGTAAGGTGTGGGGCAAACTGACAAAGAGTTTTAGATTTTTCATGTTTTTTAGTTTTAATTTAGTTTTTGTAAATTTTTGGAGATTTTAGCATATTTTGTATATTTTTCCCCTCTGTATTTATGTGTTTGTTAGTGCATTTTAGGTACTGCAGAGCAGTCGGCTACAACTTTACGCCATGCTGTTCTGTCCTTGGCCAGGTTGCAGATCTGCAGGGGCATGAGAATGCCAAGATGGTCACCAAGACACTCCTGAATGTACTTCAGATAGTTCCTATTCTGGCAACCAGGTCTTCTTCCTCCATGGGGTGGGCAAGTACAATGCATACATGTAGGCAGGTTCGCCGGGATCCATCCTTAGCAAGTGGCCGAGGAAGGTCAGCTGGTGGTTCATGACTGTGCAGGCTAGTGGGCACACTTTCACTCTCCGGTACACCTCTGCATTGGACACCCTGTCTATCCTCTTGATGCCAAGCATTATCCTGTAGCAGGATGCGGCATAGGCATTGATGCTGGACTTCATGTCTTTGGTTACGACCCATGATTCACAGCCATAGAGAAGGATTGACAGGCAAGTGGATTGGAAGAACTTCAGCTTGAGGACCAGTGGGACAGCATCATTTCTCCATAGGGTTTCCAGCTTCCAGAAGGCAGACCATGCAAGCCCCTTCCGTCTTCTGAAGTCCTGTCTACTGTCAGCCACCAAGGCTGCACTGGGCCAGTAACGTTGTACGTCATGAACTCAGTCTTGGAGATACTGATCCTGAGGCCAACTTCAGCTGCTGCAGTCGCTGTTGCGTTTAGCTGTGCCTGGGTGCTGGATTGGGAGGACTCCAGGAGGCAAATATCATCTGCAAAGTCCAGATCATTGATGGCTGTCGCTGGGTGTCTTCTTGACTGCCATGGGTGTGTGATGAGTCCAGACTGGTACTGAGAGGTTGCAGTGACTCGGACGTGGTCGATCACAATAACAAACTGGTAGGGGGGAAGCACGTCACCCCGTAGCACTCCTGTAGTGATCTGGAATGGGTCAGACAGCATTCCATTCACCAGAACCGCGCTTGTAGAGTTGTCGTAGAGAACTCTGATGGCTTTGACCACTGTTTCAGGTAAACCGTAGTGCGTCAGGACAGCAAACATGTACTCTCTCTCAATGTCGCCTTTTTGAAATCGATGAAGGTGGCCACCAGGGGGAGTTGTTTGTCTCTGAAGCCTTCAAATATTCTGCACAGGATGTGTATCTGTTGTGTACAGCTTCGGCCTGGTCTGAAACTTGGTTTTGATGAAGAATCGGCTCTAAGCATCAGTCGTGTCAGAGACCCAGGATGGCAGACCGTTAGGATGGCGCTTGTCAAGTACTTTCTCTGCAACACTGTTGACAGCCTCCTTGAATTTCTGCGAAACAGGATTTTGTTATACACCTTTGCTGCAATGGACATTTGTGTGATACCTCTGTGGTTAGTCTTCTGAGTCAGATCACCCTTCTTTGGGACCGGCACGATGAGGTTTGTTATCCACTGAGCAAGTGCGATGTTGCTGTGGTACACTTCCTGGCAGAATGCATGGGTAAAGGCTGTCATCTCCTCTCCTCCATCCTTCAAAGCTTCTGGAGATAACCCACTGTCCAATGAAGCTGCCTTCTTCCTCCTCAGACCTTTGATGGCTTTGTCCGTTTCCTGTAGGGTCGGCGGTTCTGTTCTGATTGGAAGGTCATTCGGCCTTGGTGGTGGAGGGTTAGCTCCACTGATGTTGCTGTTGTTCAGTAGCTCCTTGAAATACTTGGCCCAATCGGCCAGGGACTCCTTGTCACTCTTGGGGTTGGATCCATTCAGGAGTTTGACCTTGATGGGTTGTCGCATTTGCTTCCCTGAGAGCTCATGCAGTATCTTCCAAGTGACATTAGAGTTGCAGTTCCTGTCTGCTGCTATGAGGTCTTGGAGTTGCAGTTCCAGTCTCCTGGCCTGGTCCTGCTGGTACGAGTGTGCTAGTTGTTCAACTAGGTCTCTCCATACCTTCCGCAGTTCAGGTGTCTTGAATAGCATGTACTTGTGTTTGGCTTCATCTCTCTTCCTCTTGAGGCATTCAGTCGTGTCACAGACCCAGGATGGCAGACCATTAGGATGGCGCTTGCCAAGTACTTTCTCTGCAACACTGTTGACAGCCTCCTCGAATTTGCTGTAGCGTTCTGTGATAGGTGAGTCATCGTCGACATTCAGACCAGTAAGCCTGTGGGTGAGTTCATCTTGGAACTCCTGATGCTTCACAGTATCATCCAGTTGAACTTGGTTCTCTTGCTTGCTGGGGTTTTCAAAGTCTTTAGACTGACTTTCAACAATGCACTGACTATATGGTGATCTGTGTCGACTTCCACACTGTTATACGTTCGGCAGTTGCGAAGGGAGTTTGACCATTTGTTGTTGATGAGTATATGGTCCAGCTGAGCGTTGCTTCCACTGGGGTGTTGCATGTCCACAGACGGGACCGTGGCTGCGGGAATGTCATCTGAGCTGGTCTGAAGCAAAACTCCTCACACAAGTCGACCAGTCTATTGCCATTGTCGTTGGTGATGTCGTGGAAGCAGTGGGGGTAGATGGATGTGGGGCTGGATGAGTGGCTGTCCGTACCGATCCTGACATTGAAGTATCCCAGGATGACATAAACATTGTGCCTCAGTACCTGCTCACAGTGCTGTGCAAGGTTGTCATAAAACTCGTCTTTCAGCTCTTGCTCATCGCCTTCTGTGGGTACATAAACAGCAGTGATGGTGAACTTTAGGTTTCCATTCAGTGATATAGATAGAATCCTATCGCTGACCTTGGTAACAGCCTGGATGCATTTGGAGTACCGCCTTGCAATCATGATCCCAACACCTCCTGTTCTTCTGTTCATTGCAGAGGAGTAGACAAAAAGCCATTCTCTGTCATCACCCCCTCTCAGTTTGAGAGGGGGTGATGAGTCAGTGCTCCTGGATGCCAACAAAGTCAGTGCCTTCCGTGGTGCACCCAGTGTAGAGTTGGTGCCACTTTCCTGCTTGATGGAGTGTACGAACATTATATGTGGAGAACACAAGGTTCTTGCGCAGAGGGAGCCGTCTTCTGTCAGGCGCTGCAGTCCTTGCGGTTTGCTGCAGGTTGTTCATGCTAACACCTTGGTGCTTCAGACTGCTAACCTCCACTGATGGACCAGGTTGGTGCGTTGTTGTGATTGACGTAATCATGTTGTTTACAGGAGGGATTAAAGATTTGAGAATTTTAAAAAAAGCTTAGACAAAACAGTCAACTGACAGTGTTTTGTTCATGGTTCATCAAAATTAATATAAATTGTTCTTTATTTTCTAAATTTTTTATAAAACAACCGTTACTTTCTACGTACTTATATCTACAGGACGTGATGAGTGAATTAAATATAGGAAAATATCTGATTCTAATACAAATAATAACAATAAAAAAAGTAAGAAAAAACAAGAAAAAAACCCCAACAAACTATGCAGGTATTATCCAAATTATTACGGTACTAACTAGAAAAGCACTCTCAGTGCGCAGACCTCAGCCAAGGCAGGATCACCACCAAAACCTAATAATTTCCAGATCTCCCCATTACCAATCCTACCCTGAAAATGTCATCAAAATCCCTCCATAATTTATTGAGTTATCTTGCTAACGAACAGACAAACAAACAAACTCTGGTAAAAACATAACCTCCTCGGCGGGCGTAATAAGCATAAACAAAACAATAACTAAAGATGAGAAAGAATAAATAATAACAAAATACAAAGTACAATAGATTAAATGTAGTAAGTTTTACATCTTCAATTAATTATATATTTTGCTGGAAAAGTCATTTCTTGATGTGATCATTTTAAATATTTATTCGGTCATTAACTAAAATATAGGAAAATATCAAAATAAATGGTGATAAATCGTTGAAGAAAGACTAAATTTAGAATAAAGAATTAATCAGAAAAAAACTTTTCAGGGTCACACCGGTCACTATTATGTTGAGTACTTGATCTTCACTTTTTCATTTGATAAAATAACTTGAATTTAATGAACATCATCATGACCCGAGCATTAAATGTAAGAAAATAGCAGATTTTCGCTGAAAAAGCAGATAAAATAAATGTGAATAAACCATGAAGGAATTTAAAAGGAAAGAAATATGCACTTGTAATTGGTCACAAAAGCAGTTCTAGGTGTTGTTTATTTACTATTGTAAAAGTGATGTGAATTTCCTGCAAGAAGAATTAAAAACCTTGCACCAATGTGGCCCAACCTTTCACAGATTAAGAGAAAATGTAATAATAGCTGGAAACTAAAGTTTTTCTAATTCCCATGACAAAACTAACTTCAACTGTAACCATGGAAACCTTACATATAATCAAAAACAAGTATATATATAATGTGGTCTACTATATACAGTTTAACCCATAAGGACCCAGTGTGACTTCTGTGGCCTTTATAAAATGATTATTTTCTCTTTATTTAAGCTTACTTGAATGATTTATCACCATTTATTATAATATTATCCTGTGCATTTAGTTGTTCCCCCCAGTGGAAATCATGTATTTTCCTGGTAGTAAATTGACTGATCATGTAGATGTTTATAAAAGCTCAGAGAAAAGTCAAAGGTTATTATAAACTAAAGAAACGGCAACATTTTCCCTTAAATTACACCATTAACTGAGTCATTGGTCGAAATCCAACTCCTGATCCAATATTATTAGAATCAAGCAAAAAATTAAGTCATTTTCAGATCTTGTCTATAAATCAGTTCTTTACATCTCACTGAAAAGTTTCTCTGTAGGTGATCCGGTCTGATTTTAAGTGTGATGAGATATTGGGATAAAAAAATGACAAAAGTACACTTGGTAAAATATAGATTTTTCTCCAGTGTGGGATAACAATTACAACCAAAGTAAAAAAATACAATGATATTTATCTCCATATAAAACTATATGCAGATAAATAGATACATAAATACACAGACAATATTTGTTATAGAAAAAAAATCCAACGTGTCCCCATTCTTCTGTCCCAGTTGAGGGGTTAACCCAAAAAAAGTGCTTAAACTGTTGTAACATCCAATTGCAAAAATTAAGTACAAAACTAAACCATGAATTAAAGGGATAGTTCAGTATTTTTTTTTTTGTATGTCATCAGTGTTTTTACTCTGGTGCACCCACAGTGAATTACCCCCCCGACAGTGTCCTGTGAGCCCAGTTCTGGTCTGGTTTTGGTCAAAGCAAAACTAGTCTCGGTATGTGTTTGAATAAGTGATTTATTTACATAACAAAACGACCACAGAACAAAAACTCACACCTCATAATTGCTTGGAGCTACTTTCTCTTAATAGCAATCAATGGTCATTGTCACTGCTAACAGCTGTGCACCTGCACGTAGCAGCCACAAACACTACCCAACCAGTGATGAAAGTAGTTTGCTAAGGCGCACAGCTGTTAGTGTTGTGGATTTTCATCATGGATCAAAGCTGTCGACACCGGAAGTTGAGTAGAAAAAGGCTCCGTTTATTCTGACATATCCAGTCCTTTATAGTCCATTTTCAGATACTCGTTCCTCACCCTAAACCTGCTCTAACCAGTCCCCTGACGTCCTTTGACGTCATGGATTAGTGCTGTCTCCTCATATAGTCATAACAACATAACATTCACTCTTCACTTATCTTACAACCCTGATAGCTTTGACACACAGAAGGGCAATGTGACCTTTCTTCTCACAAATGATATGTCATACATATGGATATATATATTAATTCCCAACATTAGCAGTGACAACAACCATTGATTGCTATTCAGAGAAAGTAGCTCCAAGCAATAATGAGGTGTGAGTATTTGTTCCTGGGTGGTGCAGTGGTTAGCACTTGTGCCTCACAGACAGAAGGTCCTTGGTTCAATTCCCACACCAGACCTTTCTGTGTGGAGTTTGCATGTTCTCGCCGTGTCTGCATGGGTTTCCTCCAGGTATTCCAGTTTCAGTTTCATCCAAACACATGCACTGATAGGTTCATTGGTTAATCTCTTACTCAATGAACCCCCTTCCGGGGACAGCCCCTCACTTAATCTTTTACCCTGGACCCCCTACTGTGAAATCTCACATGTTATATATCATTGGAAAAGTTATACTTTAGGCTACAATGCCATGCCAACATTTTTTCTCAGTCAAACACAGTCATAATGCTGAGTACGTGACTAGAAATGTAAAAAAAATATGTACGATGGTGTATTCTATACAAAGTACTCTAATATAGCATGGTATTTCATCATACATGTAATACCGTGTGCTATAATGAAAGTTAACACATCAGGGATTCTAATGGTGTAATCCATTTCAAAATCGGATGGATATTCACCTCACCTTTTGCACAACAACAAGTCTGAATTGTTTCTTACCTTCTCTGTTTTAGAACCAAAGGTCAGTCATAGATTGAAAATTCCATGTGGATTTATTGCCCACACACATGTAGAATATGATGAAACTCAATTATAGTCAGCTTTGGTCCATTCAGCATGTTATTACCGTGGAAAAGTCCTGGTATGTCCGTCTGGTTTCCATGGGCGGACATGTGTGTAATTTCCATTCAATGGGACCTAACCAGTGTTGTACCTGAACGATTATTCACGAACTATATCATATTTTTGACAAACGTGAACGACTCGTTCACTTTTGCCAAATGAACGGGAAGTTGTGAACGTGGTTATTATGACATTTATTGAACTGTGCTCTTATTTAGTTCATATTTCGTTCTTATCACGTTGTGATTATTGAGTCCTATAAGAAA
>CM035802.1:1765847-1893347 GCA_020466265.1 Siphamia tubifer | reverse complement strand
ATTATAACACTGACATATTTGACACTGACAAAATCCAAACATCATCTTTTAGCTGTAGTTTTTGTTGTCGAACACATTAGGGTAGAAGCCTGCGTTGACTGAAAGGGAGGGGTGGAAGTGGGCGGAGCTTAAAGCACCAGACAGCAGACAGTGAGAGAGAGAGGGAATATTTTTTTAGCAGCATTTTAGTGAAGTTTAAATGTATTTTATTGAAGTTTAAATGTATTTTAGTGAAGTTTAAATGTATTTTATTGAAGTTTAAATGTATTTTAGTGAAGTTTAAATGTATTTTATTGAAGTTTAAATGTATTTTAGTGAAGTTTAAATGTATTTTATTGAAGTTTAAATGTATTTTATTGAAGTTTAAATGTATTTTATTGAAGTTTAAATGTATTTTAGTGAAGTTTAAATGTATTTTATTGAAGTTTAAATGTATTTTAGTGAGATTTAACTGTCCATAACTTTTTGAGTCATGTTGTAGACAGACAGTCGGATGAACAGACAGACAGATAAATGCCAGCAAACACATAACCTCCTTGACTCTTTCCTAATATTTAGTGAAAACTGAAAACTGATTCAGTGTGTATGTTTGCTTGTATTCCTGCCTTTATGGGGACATTGCTATGTTTATACAGTCATGTCATGGGGACCTCTGACACCATGGATAGAGAATTTATTGTCCTTGCGGAAAATTGTTCTTGACCAAAATTCAGGTCCCCATGAGGGTTAAACATAAATAAAGGTCCCCACTAGTAAAATATAAATCTGTGTGAAATATGGACATGTTTGCTAATGATGTCCCCTATAAACTAGGGCTTCATTAAAAATGCAGATTAATCCATCATGATGATTAATCTGATTGAAAATGTGAACATAATGAAATGAAACAGTTGTTTTGTTTTCAGTCAAATGTTAATTACATACTGGGCCGACGTCACGGGGGGACAAATGGGTATGTTGTCCAAAATTGGTCCTTCATGAAGATACAATTAATAATTCTGTTTAATTTCAAAATGTGTTGATTTGGGGGTGAAATGTGATATATTTGCATTCAATAAATGATTTCTGGTTGTTTTGCCTGTATTGTCCTCGAAAATAGAGTCAACATTCTGAATGGAGTACGGACCCATTTACAACAACACCATAAATAAATAATATTAATAATAATAATAATAGTAGCCTAATAATAACAATATGCAATAATAATATTATTATCAATAATTATTATCATATTAATATTAATAATTATTATCAATATCAATATGCTTGATAGTGATTAATAGTCAAATTGAATGTTTTTCAAATGGTTAATTGTGAAATGGTTGATTTTTGACCCCTGGTAATGTTGGGCTACTTTGTAATAAATGTTATTTTATCTCTTATAGACACTGTGGAGGTTGGTAGCTCCAAGGAGGATGAGAGAGAGAAAGCAGAGGCTACCAGGGAGGATGAGAGGAGAGAGAGACTATCAGTGAGAGAGAAGGAAGAGAGAGAGAAAGCCAAAGTGATGCAGGAGGAGAGGGCCCACTCAGATGATGTTGTCCCAGGCCCAGCCAAAGCTGGCAACGGCCCTGATTACATATATATTCACATTTTTGAATATGTTTTGGATATTTTGTTTTTGTGTGGGTTTTTTTTCTCTTTTAGATGAATATGTTTTGGATTTTTTTTTTTATAATTTTTTTCGTGTTGATTTATTTTATTTTTGTGAATGTTATAAGGTTTTGTCTGTTTTTCTCTGTGTTTTTTGTGTTTCTTATTTAATATTCCAGTGGAACAAGTGGGAATTCTCTTGGTAGGATTTATTTCAATAAGATTTTCAAGATAAAGTGGTACTGCAACGTACAAAATAAATTCTTTCCAGAAGTGTTTTTGTGCCGGGATTTTTTTGTAAATGAAGTCACATTTTACATATAAAAGGACTAATTCCTTCCAAGGCCCCCCAATACTACCCCTCAAAACCTTTAAAAATTATAAAAATTAATACTGAATACTGTTAGCACATCCAGGCTAATGTCGGTGCCCGGGACAGATGAGTTGAGCCACATCTGGGTGAGAATGAGGATGCAGCAGTCTGGTGGATCATGTTTGGTCTTTTAATCCAGCTTCAGTTTGTTTTCCAGTGAGCGTACATTGGTGAGCAATATGGGTTAGCTCTTAGCTTAGCTGTAAATCTACCGCGACAGCTGCGCTTCTGCCTCCTCCTGTGCTGCCTCCGATGTCGGCCTCTGTAGGAGGTAGACGCTTTTAACAATGGTCGTTAAGCTGATGATAGTCTGTAGGTCTGCACCGTTGGGCTGAACCTTTGATCCTAAAAGCGCTGGTCTAGGTGGAGAAATGACTGTTAAAGTGTCTGTGTTACCATGGAGACACAGCAGCTACAGCCAAACAGGGCGCTGCTCCGTGATGAATGAGGGTCAAAGGGTAACGAAAATCATCATGGGTAGCTCCCTCATAGCCAATGGGATGCTACATACAGTACGAAAGTGACATATTTACGTACATTACGTAGTTATGTATAGTAATGTATTGTATTTACATCTGTGTTTGTTTCCTTTCATAAATAGAATTTTCTTTCATATTCAGAGATTGAGGTAAAGTCTTTTTGTTACTTGGATTTTTCGTTAGCTGGGGCTTTCATAAGTAGAGGTACCACTGTATTATCTTTTTTCAAGGTCGAAAAATGATTATTTCTTGAAGTCTTACCAAAATAATTTATACTTGTTCCATTGACAGATTTTTTCCCTACATTCTGTATATTTTTTAAGATTAACATTTCCTCCTTTTTTCTTAATTCTAGATGTATTTCATTAGTTAGTTATTTTTGCTTAAGTCAAGATTTTTTTTGCTAGGTTCTAGATTTATTTATGTCAGAGTCCTGCACGGGTTCGGGTACCCGTGGGTGACCCGTGGGTGAACCGCAGATTTTCACGAAACGGGTGAAAAATGTTGTGCTGTGTCGGATACGGGTTTGGTTCGGGTCGGACGTGGGTGATCGCGGGTCTAATTTGCGGTTCATAGGCTAAAAGGTTAACAACATTTTTATTTGGCTCTGCCTTGGCTATGTCACTGTTCAGTATATTCGTGGCAATAAATGTTTGTATTTAAGTTTGGCTATCTGACATTTTCTTCCGGGTTGGGGTCGGATATCGGGTTCATTTATAGCGGGTCGGTTCGGGTGCGGATTTTATTTATTTTTTCGTCGGAAAACGGGTCGGATACGAGTTTAAACATGACGGGTACGGGCGGTTGCGGAATGTCAAAATCAGAACCGTGCAGGACTCTGATTTATGTATGTATTAATTTATTGCTTCATTTATTTATTTTGCTTACTCTAAGTCAACATTTACTTTTTGTTAAATTCTAGATGTATTTGTTTGTTTTTCCTCAATTCAATGTCCTTATTTTGTTAATTCAATCAAAATCAGACATAATCACCTAAAGAGTGACCTTTCAGTCATATTTAAAAACTGATTTATAGATAATATATAGATAATAGATCCAAAATCATTTTCACTTGTTTTGTTGCATTTGCTTAATTCAAGCCAAAATATCTTGAATAAAATGTGTTTTAACTTATTTAATAATAATAATAATTGTATTATTTTTTACTATTTTACTTGTTTACTCCATCCAAACAAACAAAAAGAAAAACAAGTAAATAAATATTCTGTCAGAAAACACAGATCCTCCATCAGGGTTCATCAGTGCATCTTATATTTTGTCTTTAACCTTTTCCTTCTGCTCATCACATGTGATCCTGTACATTTATCCCACTCGTGGCCTTTGGCTCCAGCAGCAGAACATTTTCTGTTGGACAAGTGTCCTGGGGCCTTTTGGAAAGGTCAAAGGTCACAGCCGACCCCACCTGTCTTTAGCTGACATTTGGTCCCACGCCACAGAGGGGAGGGTTTATCCACCCACAGGAAAAGGACTGTGTGGATGTGGGAGAATAGAATAGAATATAGTAGAATACAAAAGAGTACAATAGAATAGAAAAGAGTAGAGTAGAATAAAATACAATAGGATAGAATAGCAGAGAATAAAATATAACAATTAACAGCAATTAAAAGTATTATGATCTGAAACTATTATAAACTTCCCATATGTATGTTTACGCTGCACAAAATATTAGACAATATAGAGGGTTAGTGCGATTAACACAATTAACAGCTACCTTGATTAGCAGTTAGGGTTAGCGGTTAGAGATGTGTAAACCAGACATGTTGATGTACATTAATATGTGATCAAATGGAGTTGAATGACACATGAAAGGATGGAACATGACAAATGTAATAAAAGTGCAGTGACATTCAGTGGGATTTTATGATCATCAGTCTGACTGAAAGACAAACCGTCTCCAGGTATAGGATCTAAAATGTCAATATGTTATTGAAAATACATAAAACATCAGTGATAAAAAAAGCTTTCATTAGAGTTTGAGTCCTTTTGAATATGAACAACACAGAACATGTAAAACACAGTGGTACCGAGGGCATTAAACACTGCAGGTTTTTTTCAAGTCGACTTATCCATCAAAAAAGTCAAAATCGAGTCGACGGGTCATCATCAGGGTTCTACAGTGCGCCCATTTCACTCACATTTACGAGCAAATATTTCATCATGCGAACGAGGAAAACAAAACAGTCACACATGTGCGAGTGTTTGTTGCAGCAACAATAAGACACACAGACCTGAGGAGTTAATGAAAACCTACTAGAAATGAATTAAAAGTGTGTGAACAGCTCCACATAGAGACGAACACGGCACATATTGAAAGGATTAACCCTTTAACTCCTGATGCGTCAGCGCTGACACGTTCTGAGTGGATGGTTTAGTTTAAAAATTCAGACAAATTCAAGTGTTTTTTTAACTGTTATTTTACTGAGAATTTAGTTCATGGAACTGATGTACAGGTGTCGAAAAGCAAGTGATTAAGAAAAAGAAAAAGCCCAAACTAAAACTACTGGAACCAAATTACAACACTAGTTATTTATTCCTTTTTTTACTTCATTTTGGGTTTTGTGGGTTTTTGTTTTTTGCCTTTTTTTCACATTATTTCTTATTTTGTGAATATATATTAGTTTCTGTTGATGTTGCTTATTTTGTTTATTTTTCTGTGTTTTTTTATTTTATTATTTTTCTTTAATTGTGTTCTGTTAGTGTCTTACTTTGTTCATGTTACATATTATTTTGTTGGTTTATTATTCATTTTTGTTCATTTTACTGATCACTTTGACTGTTTTTTGTTCATTGTGTTGCTTATTTTATTTTATTTTTTACTGTGTCTCAGTCTCAGGAGTTAAAGGGTTAATCATTCTAAAATGGATCTAATAACAAGGCAGCCAATACAACGTTCTAAAATGTATCAAAGGACAAAACATCCCATAATACAAAGTTATGTTATGGTCTGCTCTAAATTAACACAAATGACAGCAGTCATTCAACAATGTTGGTATCTGTGCGTAAGTACTGCACTGTAAATAAATAAACATTTAAACTAAAACCTACTTGTACCCCTATTTTTTTGTGTGCTCCTAAATTTTTTAACTTAGGGGCACGTGTGCTCCTGGAAAAAAACGTTAGTGTAGAGCCCCGGTCATGATGATGTCATCCCATTGTCAGTGGAGGAACAACACGGACACAGCTAAAAACGCCAATAAAACACATGGACACACATGTGTCCAGCAATGAGCAACTTGTATTAAAGTTGACTGTAACGTAACAATGTCCACTGACAAGACAAGCATCAACATTTTAACCCCAACAAAACAAAGGCTAACGTTAGCGAAGACTTTTCTATTAAATTTAACTGCACATTAGTAAGTGAACATGTGTCTGCGTTTTGGTCTGGACCCACGGCTCCAAAACTGGACTGTCCACACGTCTGTCAGGTGTCCTCACTTTTTACATTAAGTGCAAAAAGTTTAAGGCAGCGGCCGCCAAGACGCACACCACATTGTCCACATCATGTTTGGAAAAAAACATTGTTTGCGATGCTGCTCACTCAGATTAGCTAGCGGGTGTCTCTTCAGGTGGCTGTGCTGTGTTTTTCACACAAGGTAAAAGACAGACACGCATCTTCTGTTTTGTTAGCCCACCACAACTGTCTTACCTGCAGAAGACATGACTGTGTTTATGTCGAGAGAGAGAGAGAGAATAACATGCCACTTGTCAACTCCTACAAATGTACGTCGACTCGTGCTTTGGGAGTCGACGTGTGGACTAGTCAACACGTCTGTTAATGCCCCAGTGATTAGACAATATCGTCATTTGTATGAAAGTACGTCGCAATTTCACAGTAATAAAAATGTGTCTCCTTATCGATGTCTTAGATTGGGCGCACCAGAGAAACAAACTAAAACAAATCCAGGTCTCTGCAGATGTCAGTGTCCTCAGAGGTAAATATTCCAGATGGGGACGACTGTGTCCTCAGAGGTAAAGCAGACTTTCATAATGACTAAAGATGTGTTTTATGGTGAACACTAACAAAACAATTGATTTGTAAGTAGAAGAAGAAAAGGGGAGGTCGAGAGGGAAGGGAGGAAATGATAATGGGAGTGTGAGAGACGGGGGGGGGGGGGGGGGGGGGCATTTAGTTGGCAGACAGCTTCCTGATTCAGCCAGGCTGGAGAGCAGGGGTAACTGTCTACTGCCATGTACCTCATCTATCACTGCCTATTTCTACAAGACTCACCCATTTACACACACACACACACACACACACACACACACACACACAGGTTTCCATGTCTCATGAGGACCAACTTTATTAACATCACTTGTAGGTAAAGTAGCCATTGAGTAGACAGGGAGAGTCTAAATACATTTATTTAAAATAAAAAGTAATATAAATACAAAATGTATGATATATATATATATATATATATATATATATATATATATATATATATATATATATATATATATATATATATATATATATATATATATAATTAAATAATAATAATAACATTACTAATAAAAGGTAAACACATCTTGAAACCTTTCAAAAATACACATTTCGCTTTCCATCTGTTTCCTCCATGCTTTATGGGGACTTCTGGAAAAAAAAGAAATGAATCTTTTGCATACATTTCTATACTTAATAAAAATGGATATTTTATTAGTGGGGACCTACATTTATTTTTAGCCCCCGTGGAGACCTGGATTTTGTTCCCCATGGTGTGATCATGTGAACAGAACAATGTCCCCACACAGATAGGAACATTAGCACAGACACACACTCACAGAGGAAAGTGAGAATTCAATCTTCTCTTGCCTCACAGTCATCTGCAGAAATGCGTTGGTTCAGCCCATGTGGCGGCAGAGCCCAAAACCTGCCAATAATGTTCTAGAGAGGTGGGAAAGAATGAGTGCAGGGGACCCAGACCTTCCTCATGTCATCTATTTCCAATCTGTAAAGTCCCACAGGTAGATTAGGAACAAGTGGAACCTTTCTGTACGCTGCCGCTGGTCTGGGCTTTGGTACCAGCCACCCTGTGGCACTTCCTGAACAAGATGAGGATGTATTTACAAAACTGAAATGTCGGATTTTTGGAAGAAAAAAAAAAAGCAGAGTAAAGCTTTCATATTTATGGATCTGACTATGGCCTGGAAACGAAGACCAAGAGAAGTCTGGGCTGCAAATGTCATATTTTACTTTTCATTTTACTCAATATTTTGGTCATCTTGGTTCATTTTACTCAATATTTTGTTCTTTGTATTTCTTAACTTTGTCATCTTGGTTCATTTTACTCAATATTTTGGTCATATTACAGAATATTTTTGTTAATTTTAATGAATATTGTGTTAATTGTTTGTCTCAAGTTGGTCATTTTTGTTCATTTTATTGTTATTTTGGTCATTTTACTGAACATTTTAGGAATTTTATGGAATAATTTTGGTCATTTTATTTGGTATTTTGGTAATCTTTGTTCACTTTACTCAATATGTTGGTAATTTTCTTCATTTTATGGAATATTTTGATCATTTATGTTCATTTTATTGATTATTTTCGTCCTTTTAGTTAATTTTACAGAATGTTTTGGTTATTTTTATTCATTTTATTGATTATTTTTGGTCATTTTTCTTCATTTTACTGAATATTTGTTCATTTTATTGATTATTTTCTTCATTTCTGATCATCTTAGTTTGGGCCTGTTTATTTTGGTTTGTGGTGGAGGGACAGACGTGAATGCTTAGAACTTGAGTTTATAAAGTTATTGATGACAATGGGGATGGGATTAAATAAGTGTTTTCTTCTTCCCACTCCATTTAAGGCATAAATGAAATTATTTTTTCTTTATGTATGTATGTTTGTATGTATGTATGTATTCAGGTTCTTCTAGGTTAATATTTACTAATCCATTGTATACATGTACATAAACCAGCATATATATATATATATATATATATATATATATATATATATATATATATATATATATATATATATATATATAAATGTTCCTCTCGCCCCACGTGGGCGGTGTCCCCTTCAGACTCGGGTCCTCTACCAGAGGCCTGGGAGCCTGAGGGTTCTGCGCAGGATCTTAGCTGTTCCTAACAATGCGCTCTTTTGTACAGATATATATATATATATATATATATATATATATATATATATATATATATATATATATATATATATATATATATATATATATATATAAAACATCAACTAACCTGCACTGCACTTGTTTTATGATTCATCTGATTAAAATATCTAAGATTGAACACATTTAATGTCTGAAGAAGAGACAAAACTGTTCTTATGTTGATGGGTACCATGTTTATGTCGTCATATATCTCAATACTTTGTGAGTCTTGTATATTCAGTCAAAATGCCTGGTAATGAATGTTACTGGTAATGGTGTTAAAGATGACCAGAAATGAACAAAATAATCAATAAAATGGACCAAAACAGTGTAGAATAAGAAAATGCTTACCAAAATAATCAAAATGAACATAAATAACCAAAATAATAGTACAAATGAAAAGTAAAATTTCACATTTTGAGCCCAGACTTATCTTGGAAACTTTTACCAACCATCATTTCAGACTTGAGTTTTCTTTATCACTAACACATGTGGGAACATTTCATTAGTTTGATTCCAGAAGCTTCTGACTGTAGACCAGTGTTACTAAACAATGTTAAAGATGACAAGAAGTGAAGAAAATAATCAAGAAAATGAAGAAAAACAATTGAAAAAATCCATAAAATTGTCCAAAACAAACAATAAATGTGTAGAATAAGAAAATATTTCAACAAAATTGACCACAATTTTCACTAAAATTTCACATTTTGATCTCAGACCTATCTTAGAATTTCAGCCGACCAGCATTTAAGGTTGATTCTGGAAGCCTTGGACTTGTAGACCAGTGGAATAGCTTGATAAAAACGTGTTCATGCGTTCTCCCACCTGCTCCTCGATGTCGGGCCTCGACACAAACGCGACCTTTTTCCAGCAGGATCGTCAGCACTGGGTCAGAGCGGCGACATGAGGATCATCCAATCCTATCCCTCCCACAAAAAACACCACGATAAACGCCAGCGCGAGTTTGCTGACGTCCAAGATTCTTCTGGTCTTCTTCATTTGCATAATCCCTGTGACACTGCGATTAATAACTCCAGCTCATTTGCATATCTACGCATGAAAACTGAGGACAGACGTAAATACAGCTCGATAAGAAACAAAAACTGTGTCGTGTGGTTTTAGATGGAAGGAATGGAGAAGAGGAGTGTGTGTGTGTGTGGGGGGGGGGGTCTTAAACGTGGAATGTTCTTGGGTTAAATCACACATAAATGAGCATGTAGCTGCACACACTCGCACACAGAGAGGTTCTGTAAAAACTCTTGGCCATAGACGAACACAGAAGGGCTGGACGAAGACAGAGCTCAGTGCTGCAGGACTTCCTGTACAAACACAAGTTAAAGAAGAAGAAGAAGCTTGGGTCCCAAAATAAAAAATAAAAAAGTCAGTAAGCATGGCAGAGTGGTGGTGAAGGTGTTCTTTGGAACAGAACAGATTAGGTGGAAGCAGCTGGTATTTGTGTCAACAGTGCCCCCTACTGGAGCTGTTCATCACTTCCTGTTTCAGACATGATGACACTTCAGGTGGTCAGAGTACTCACTTCCTGTACTTAAGTAGAAGTACAGCTACTGGTGTGGAAAAAAATACTCTGGTAAAAGTAGAAGTACTGATTTAAAAAAGGAAAAAGTACAACTTCACAATTGTAGTAAATTAAAAAGTAAAACTGTTTTTTTTTTTGTTTGTTATGGATGAAATAATACTTATTTAAGCAGGAAAAATATCCCAAAATAAAGACTTTAAAAGTGAGTTAGTGTGTAGATGATGTGTTGTCTTGGGTCATGGTACTGAGTTTAGTTGGAAAGGACAGAACATTTAGGAAAAATCAAAAGTCATGAATAGCAGATTAAAAAAGCACAATTATGAGATGAAGAAAAATTGAATCATGAGACAAAAAGTCAAAATTATGAGATAATAAATGGATAATTGTGAGAGAAAAAGTCAATATTATTATATAGTCAGCCACAATTTCTGATTTACAATTTATTTTTCATACTGTCACATTTGTCTAGTTTGAAAAAGTAACGAGTCTATTCTGAGAATGTCAAGAGTATAAAGTACATATATTTATATAAATGTAAAGAGTATAAAGTACATATATTTATATAAATGTAAAGAGTATAAAGTACATATATTTATATAAATGTAAAGAGTATAAAGTACATATATTTATATAAATATAAAGAGTATAAAGTACATATATTTATATAAATGTAAAGAGTATAAAGTACATATATTTATATAAATGTAAAGAGTATAAAGTACATATATTTATATAAATGTAAAGAGTATAAAGTACATATATTTATATAAATGTAAAGAGTATAAAGTACATATATTTATATAAATGTAAAGAGTATAAAGTACATATATTTATATAAATGTAAAGAGTATAAAGTACATATATTTATATAAATATAAAGAGTATAAAGTACATATATTTATATAAATGTAAAGAGTATAAAGTACATATATTTATATAAATGTAAAGAGTATAAAGTACATATATTTATATAAATGTAAAGAGTATAAAGTACATATATTTATATAAATGTAAAGAGTATAAAGTACATATATTTATATAAATGTAAAGAGTATAAAGTACATATATTTATATAAATGTAAAGAGTATAAAGTACATATATTTATATAAATGTAAAGAGTATAAAGTACATATATTTATATAAATGTAGAGTATAAAGTACATATATTTATATAAATATAAAGAGTATAAAGTACATATATTTATATAAATGTAAAGACTATAAAGTACATATATTTATATAAATGTAAAGAGTATAAAGTACAAATATTTATATAAATGTAAAGAGTATAAAGTACATATATTTATATAAATGTAAAGAGTATAAAGTACATATATTTATATAAATGTAAAGAGTATAAAGTACATATATTTATATAAATGTAAAGAGTATAAAGTACATATATTTATATAAATGTAAAGAGTATAAAGTACATATATTTATATAAATGTAAAGAGTATAAAGTACATATATTTATATAAATGTAAAGAGTATAAAGTACATATATTTATATAAATGTAAAGAGTATAAAGTACAAATATTTATATAAATGTAAAGAGTATAAAGTACATATATTTATATAAATGTAAAGAGTATAAAGTACATATGTTTATATAAATGTAAAGAGTATAAAGTACATATATTTATATAAATGTAAAGAGTATAAAGTACATATATTTATATAAATGTAAAGAGTATAAAGTACATATATTTATATAAATGTAAAGAGTATAAAGTACATATATTTATATAAATGTAAAGAGTATAAAGTACATATATTTATATAAATGTAAAGAGTATAAAGTACATATATTTATATAAATGTAAAGAGTATAAAGTACATATATTTATATAAATGTAAAGAGTATAAAGTACATATATTTATATAAATGTAAAGAGTATAAAGTACATATATTTATATAAATGTAAAGAGTATAAAGTACATATATTTATATAAATATAAAGAGTATAAAGTACATATATTTATATAAATGTAAAGAGTATAAAGTACATATATTTATATAAATGTAAAGAGTATAAAGTACATATATTTATATAAATGTAAAGAGTATAAAGTACATATATTTATATAAATGTAAAGAGTATAAAGTACATATATTTATATAAATGTAAAGAGTATAAAGTACATATATTTATATAAATGTAAAGAGTATAAAGTACAAATATTTATATAAATGTAAAGAGTATAAAGTACATATATTTATATAAATGTAAAGAGTATAAAGTACATATATTTATATAAATGTAAAGAGTATAAAGTACATATATTTATATAAATGTAAAGAGTATAAAGTACATATATTTATATAAATGTAAAGAGTATAAAGTACATATATTTATATAAATGTAAAGAGTATAAAGTACATATATTTATATAAATGTAAAGAGTATAAAGTACATATATTTATATAAATGTAAAGAGTATAAAGTACAAATATTTATATAAATGTAAAGAGTATAAAGTACATATATTTATATAAATGTAAAGAGTATAAAGTACATATGTTTATATAAATGTAAAGAGTATAAAGTACATATATTTATATAAATGTAAAGAGTATAAAGTACATATATTTATATAAATGTAAAGAGTATAAAGTACATATATTTATATAAATGTAAAGCAGGATCACACAAAAAGTTCTGAATGGATTTTGATGAAACTTTCAGGAGTGACAGAAAATGGGTCAAAGAAGAACCCATTAGATTTTGACCAATGAAGGTCAAAGGTCAGGGTCACACTGAAGGTCAACAGCTAAAACACATCAGTGGTAATATCTCAGGATTCAGACAAGATAGAATCTGGTGTTTTTTTTCATTCTATTTCTGTTGTTGTTGTTGTTGTTGTTGTTGTTGTTGTCTTTATGACAGTAATTACCATACCCCCCCCAATCTTTCCCCCCTCCTCCCCTTTTCTCTTTCTCCACTAATCAGTCCATAGTGTTTAGTTGTTTTTTTACATTTAATACCTTTTAGTATAATATAATATTGTCAGTTTTATTGTGTAGAGGTTTGATGTCCTTTATAGAATGATATGATAAATCTGACCACTGTCTCATTTATTTATGTATTTCTTTGTTTTATTCTGTGACACAATCAAAATAAACTAAATCATTAAAGTAATTAAAAAAGGACCAGACTTTTAATGTCCTGGGTCTCAGGACGGCATACATGAGCAAAACAACATAAACATTAAAGGTAGGAAATCTTAAAAAACAGTTCCTGCAGCTATATTTTGAAAGTATACGCACCCATGCCTCAAAAGCACACCTTCAAAAATACATGAACGTGCTGCTGCCTGGAGCGATCATGGAGGTTCACAAGGATTCAGCAGAACTCAACGTCAGTTATCATCCTAAAGGGTAGGATAGGCAGGGTAGGAGATCTTAGAAAATGGTTCCTGCAGTTATATTTTGAATGTATACAAATATCATCCTAAATAACAATAAACATTTATCAGTTTGTGTCACATGAAGCTTAGCTAACACCATGGGAAAACTAAAGGATAAGGACAATAGTTTATGTTGTTACACCAGCAGTTTACACACACTGTTGGTAACTGAGCTCAACCTTCTGGAACATTCTGTTTGGTCAATATCTGTCATTGTTTCACAGGGTGAATACTATACCCATAAGACATTAGTACGTCCAAATATTATAGAATCCTAACGGTATCATCTTACCTATGGAGTAGAAACACGGTTACCTTAGCATGGGTTTGAGCCCCTTTTCCTTTATCAGTTGACGCCAGCGCTGGAACGTCATCGTGATCCCCACCCTTGTCCTGCTCCGTTCTTCGCTCCTGATCCTCATGGCCGTAACTTTTTCAAACACAGTTTTTATTACTTTGGTTTTGTTGCCAGTTGTCATCCTTTCCACCGTAGCTGTTTATGTGAACGTACAGAAGGGGGAGGGAGGGGTGGACGTATCAACAAATCAATTATTGTAAAGATGATCAGTACAATGATTGGCCAGAGTCTTCCTCTGGTTCCACCCTCTAGACTGGACTAAAACATTTAGGATTTTTACAAACATTGTATTTCAGTGATATGGGATCATGAAGAGGTTTTCAACTAATATGGTAAAAAATGTTCCAAAAAAACATCTCCTGCCCCACCTTTAAGTTAAAAAAGGTTCAAAACACAGTGAATATGTATGTGTTGAGTTTGAAATGATAATAAAATCAAATCAAATCAAATCCCAGTGGGTTTTAATGATGAGGTCAGAAATAAATGTGTTTGGTTTGACTTCCACCTTCACATGCATACAGATGCAGCTGCCCCGAGGACAGCGAGGGCTGGAAATGACATGGCTGCAGTGAGGTAATGACATTTCCTCCTGTGTCATGTGACTAACCCCCCCCCTCTCTCTTGTCAGACCACGGCGAGACGGGGGATATGTGGCCAGCGCCGTTGACAAGCCCCGCTCTAATCGACAGGTACAGCTTTCACTGCAGCTCAGGACCCAACCGCCGAGAAGCAGCTAAATAATTGAACAGGTGCAATATGTTGGGGGGGGGGGGGGGGGGGTAGCGGACGTGGGTAGAGGAGTGGGGGATGGAAATGGACTGTCTGCAATGTCCTCTGCTCGGGGTAAAAGTCATCAAATGTTTGTTTTGGGGAAAATGTCAGAGCACTTGCCTCATATTTTTTTTGTCCATAAACATTTTACTCTACTATACCCCCCCCCCCACACACACACACACACACACAGACACACACACACACACATACACACACGCACACACACACACACACACACACACATACACACACACACACAATGACACCAGCTGTCAGCAAGTCCTCTTTGGTTTTCTCTTTTTACTCCACCAAGGTACAGTTATGGTTTGGTCGGTGTTTATCTGTTTGTGCCCCTCCCCTCCATCCCCTCCCCCAAGGAAAAAACGGTATTGTTTTTGAGTTGGTTTGTTTGTTTGTTTGTTTATCAGCAGCTTTACACAAAAAAATACTGGACCGATTTCTATGAAATGTTTAGTAAAGGTGTGAGTAGAATAGATCCCATTACATTTTGGTGAATGTAAGTCAAAGGTCAGAGTCATCAATTAGAAAAGCACTCCCAGAGCGTAGACTCCACCCAGTCAGATCACCCCCCCCCCTTTAAGCACATGCATCCCCTCCCTCTCCACTGATCACTTGTTCCTTGTGTCAGTATCAACATTTCCTGAAAATTTCCCCCAAATCCATCCATAACTTTTGGAGTTATGTTTCTAACAGACAGACTCCATACAGGGGGAGGGTCCTCTACAAAATGAAGGACTCCACCCACCCAGCCCACACTCTGTTTGAGCCCCTCCCCTTAGGCAGACATCTGAGGAGCATCCAGAGCAAAACTAGCAGGTTCAGGAACAGCTTCTTTCCTGAAGGAGTCAGACTGTTAAACTCCACCGCACTGTGATGATCTCAGTTTGTTCTCTTCTATAGTTTTATTTTGTGTATATACAGTGGTACCTCTGCTTATGAAAGACCCAGCTAATGAATAATCCAAGTAACAAAAAACCTTTACCTCAATTTTTTGTCTCTGAATACAAAAAAAAAATTACATTTAATAAACAAAACTACCGAGACATAAATATGTACATGACTGTACGTAAATACGTCATGTTCGTACTGTACGTAGCCATTGGCAATGACGGAGCTACCCATGATGCTTTTGGTGATCTTTGACCCTCATTCATCACAGAGTTAATGCTGTTTGGTGAATTTTTCCCAGTGTGTTCATTGAAACTTTATTACAGTACATATTCATTATTCATCATGAGCCCAAAGAAAGTGATTCCTGGTGCGAATGAAAAGAAGAAGTGACTGCGTTATTAATAGAAGATAATAAAAAAATATGAAAGTGGCACACGGTTGAGTGATATCGAAAAGGAAAATGGCCGATACCCATCTACCATTGGAGACCCCTTCCAAAGGCATCTCTGTGATATGGAAAAAGAGGTCAGAGGTCATCACTGAACGACCAGATGGAGAGTCTAGTACTGCTTTGGATAAAGAAGACATACAGGAGATACAGTGACTGAGGAGATTGTTTCAGAAAAAGCATGCACCACATTCACTGGTCTGATGATGGAGGGTAGGGGTGAGGGTTTATTTTACTTTTAACACATATTTCATACAAAATTTGTTATAATTTTTAAAGGGTTTAGGGGGTAGTATTTGGGGCCTTGGAATGAACCAGGCATTTTATATGTAAAATGTGACTATTTACGAATAGTAAATGAAATGGAATGAATTAATTTGTAAGAAGAGGTACCACTGTACTTCATTTATACTTAAGGAGGGGGGGCCTGATCTGCCTTGGCAGAGTCTGCACTCTCAAGTGTAATATTATTTTGGGAATATTACATTTTGGGTTCGAACGCCGTTGCCAGATGTCCTTTGTGTTAACGCCATAACTTAGAAATTCCATATGAATAAACATCATGGAGAGGAAGAACTGATTCAATGTTGAGTGATTTTCCATTTCTAGATTTGGCCACAAGGGGGCAATCAAAAGTATAAGATCACCAAACACCAAACACTTTTATGTTCCTATCTCCGGAACTATTTGTCTGATTCATGTAAAACTGTTCGTTGATGATGGGGGCGGGGGGGGGTCTGCGCTCTCTGAGTATTTTGCTAGCTTGTTGTTGCAAAATAAATAAATAAAACATGTTTTCATATTGAGTTGGTTTTGCCACATTTCTATATTTTTTTCCATTCTCAAGTTTTCGTCAAATATCCTGGTTGCCATGACGACAAATCGGGATGTCATGCCTGGTATTTCACCCTCGTCCCACCTCGGCTGCACCAATCCACGATTTCATGGAGGGCGGGGAAAAAAAAATTGTCAGCTGGTAGGAAGAGAAAAAGAAAAGGTTGAAGAGGAGATGAGGGTGGGTGTGCATGGTTGAGAGGAAGGGGGGGTGGGTGAGCGGAGGTGAGAGGAGAGGGGGTGGTGGGGGGTGACCTTGGGTGACTGTCCCCGAGCAGAATGGTTATAGAGAGAGTAAAGCGAGGGGCTGTGAAGTGCTGCTCCAGGACACACATGGTGAGTGCCACAGCGGCACTCAGCTGAAACAGACGTGGCCTCATGGTGAAGGCGACGGCGACGCCCTCTGACCCCGACGACCGCGCTGCTCACATCCAGGTTTCAACCCCGGACAGGACATTTGTCACAGAGCTGCGAGATGAAAAAGCCCCAGGAAACTTTGGAAAGAGCTGTTAAAAGGCTGAGAGCAGAAATAAAAGAACAGGACAATGTTTCAGAAGAAGCAGGTTGGAATTTAAAGGTGTCATTCCATCGTTATTTCATTAATATTACTGTGTTCTCCATTGCTATTGAATACATTGTGTGTTGGGTCTATTTAAAAAAACGTCCAGATTGCTTTGTTTCCAGCTGTTTTTACACAGTAGAAAAATGACTTGAGGTCGAACAACAGAGTTTACTTCCTCATACATGTCCATGACACGGTCATGAGGCGTCTCTGATTGGCTCAGAATGCGTGAAGGAATACTCCTCCCTCCCCTTTCCCTGTGTATGTATTTATCTTTACCCAACTAGCATCCCACTAGGTTTCATGCCGTTGCTTGTTCTGAAAACGTGCAGAGAAAAAAAAAAAGAGGCTTTATTTCCACAGAAAGCATATGAACCAGTTTGATCCGCCATTTTTTGTGCAGCAGCTACAGTGGCTCTGTCTTCTCTTGTAGATGCTAACGCTAATGCTACTTCAGATTTGCTGCTGGGGACGGGCTTCACCCTATGTGGATGAAGCTAAAGTCCGTCTGACGCCTTTTTCTAGGTCACTCGTTCCTCTTGTTGTTTTCTGTGAATGTGGTATGCAGCCAGTGGAGGTGACAAACCACTGTCAAAGGAGCATGTGTTGGTAAGACGGGGTGACCCATCAGATTCCAAAATGAACATGGAAAAGTGGGTTTCAGCGGAATTACACCTTTAATGTCCCCAGAGCCTTCAGGTCATGCCTTTAGGGTAGAGTAGAGGTCATGTGACCAGTAGGTGGAGTTAATGAATCAAATGAATCTCTGCATGTGACATAGAAAACATAGAAAATCCAAAACCCTTTCACCCCCCTTCAACAAGAAATGGTGCAGGAGAAAAGGAGAGTGGATAGTTTTGTTTATAATTTAAATTTCACTATTTTTCACATAAATCTGAATGGCATCAGCGTCTTTACTCTGGTGCACCCACAGTGACTTACCCCTGACACTGTTCTGTGCATTGTGTTCTGTGCGTCTTAGCAAACTACTTTCATCAGTTGCTGGGCAGTGTTTGTGGCTGCTACATGCAGGCACACAGCTGTTAGCAGTTACAACGTGCATTGATCGCTATTGAGAGAAAGTAGCTCTAAGTAATCACTCATTCCAACACATACTGTTTTGCGAAGAAACACATACTTTCTTGACCCTAGGAAACCAGGCGGGACTACTTTCGCTTTGACTAAAACTAGAACAGAACTCGACTCATAGGACACTGTTGGGGGTAAGTCACTGTGGGTGCACCAGAGTAAAGATGCTGAACCCATTCAGATCCATGTGAAAAATAGTGAATACCCCTTTAAGGATCTCCTCACATAGATTTGTGTTTGAAAAACATTACAAAGTACATTTTGCAGGATATGTCTCATTTTAATATTAAGGTTATGTTTTAGTGAAACTAAACTTATTTTGGTACTTTGATGATGAAAAGCAAAACAAAAAATCTGAATCACATCACTTCTACAGATAAAAGTCACTATTTAGGGTTTTAGAAGAACAAAAAACTTAGGAGTGGGATATACAATTGGTCAAAAATGTCAAATGTGACACAAATATAAAGGAATAGTACATGTATTAGTTTAGGACTGACTTTCCTGTGTATTCTTTTTCATTCTTGGACCTTGTTTTTAACTTAAGACACCATTTCACTAGATCCACATTAGTGAGAGTGAACTTTATGGCGCTGTAAAGTTTATAAGGACTCGATTGTTGGAACTACACATCCAGCATCCGTAAATTTTCCCTGCGACTCCATCAAAGATAAATAAATCAGTGTCACGGTGGTCTCAGGGCATCTCTCACTCCAAAAAGTTTGACGCTGCCAATCAATCAAATTGGGAGTTGTAGCAGAATAATGCAGGTTTCGTTTCTAGAACGCCCGTCAAAGGAGGCGCTGTGCTGGAAACCTCCTCTGGACCCACAAAGGTGTCACCGCAAGCAGGCGTTGTCACAGACTTGTCACTGCCGGGCGGCTTGAAAGCATGAAAAATACCATCTCAGGGGACGAAGGGAGGACGAGCTGCAAGGAAAAGGAAAGGGAGGGGAAGGGGGAGCATGCGTGTGTGCCGGCCTTGACTGGCTTTGGCCTGTTGCATCAACCCTTGTCAATCCTCCCGACAATAGGTGTCCGTCTACGCGGCGGGCGGTTTTCACCTTCAGGACTGACGGCTATATTACTCAGCCTGACAAGTCACGCCACAGGGAGATCAAAATCTGTGCCTAATTGAATGCTGTCCACTCACACTGAAAGCTACCGGCAGACCGATTATCGGACGCCAATGGATTATTACGAGGTAAAGTTTCTGTTAGAAAAGTCATTTTGGCAGCCTGTGGGTTCAGAGTTAGCGTCACTTAACATCTGACAGGAAACAACGTCCGACGGCTGACGGCGATGTCTTAAAGGAAGGCCTCTGCTCATGGCTGGTTTAACTTTGAAAACATCAGCCACGCCCCACTCCAGTGATGAGACTTCAATGTAAGAGCACAGACTGGAAAAAAGTTTATACCCCCGAGGAGTTACGCCAAAGTCAGTAAACGACCATGTGATAACCAACCCACTCCGAAGACACATTAAGCCTGTTTACAGGAGAGTTTTTATTTCTGTTTAATCCAGAATAAAGGTTAATTCCTCTTTCAGATGAACCATGTGAACACCTAATTCCAGTTGAAAATGACAATTCACAATTAAATTGAATTCAAAAAAAAAGTCAATGGTTTATTCTGAATTCTATAATTCCTCTGACATAGAAACACTTAAAGTTAGGGTAGGAGATCTTGGAAAACGGTTCCTGCAAGATATATTTCTAAAGTATACACACCCATGCCTCTTTGTCAGCCCTTCCCTAAGGGGAAGGGCTTAATACCCCTTTTCCAGAGGCAGACTCAAAACAGAGGGGTACGAGAAATTTCCCAGAATACAAAGTACTTTTTTTTTTTAAATGGCGGCATCTACGACAGGAGTACACAAATGTAGTATTTTTGCCACAATTAATTGTTTTTAAGGTTTGATAACGATTGTATTGTATAAAGTTTGACATTTTCGCAATGTATAATAGTAATTTTCTCCATAAAATGTACATGAAAAAAATTGCTTTTCACGTAAATGTGGAGTAATTAGTCGATGCATTGCACTTCTGTGATTTGATCCAGATATTAGTAAAAATATGGGCATATCCTAGGAGAACGCGGCAACTACAGCAGCAGACATTTTTGTTTACTTCTGGTTAAAGCTGTGGTTTTTGATTACGTAACAACTGGCGCAGTGAACTAATGACGTAGGTGAGCGTTGAAGGGGTGTCCCAATTCGTAGGGATTGGTTTTCAAGCCTTACCCCTTATAGCTCCATTTCAAGGGGTAGGGGTAGGGCTAAGGCGTGAAATGAGATTCAGCCTACATGTAGGCTTCACATTTGCATCATGAACTTTGACCTTGAAAAGTAAAACCCATAATCTCACATTTTGAGAGGGAGATGTCCATTAAGAGCTAAAATGTTTGCGAGGGAGCGAGGTTTGTTGTGCCTGGAACCACTTGTTTATACGTCCTGAATGTGGCCCTGAGCTAAAATGAGTCTGACCCCCCTGATTTCAATGTAGATCAGTGATTCTGATTCTGTAGACCAGCATAGGAGGTCTTGCTGGCCCTGATGGTCCAACATTGATAAAGACTCCAGACAAGTGGATCATTACACTGAAAAAAAAGCTAATACGATAAGCCCCAGCTGGAAGATAATCCTGTCAAACCTCAAAATGCACAATTAAACATGTGCGACTGAAAACAATCTGCCGTCAACTGTGCTGATCAGGCTAAAATATGCTGTTGGAAAATGAATTAAGATTTAATAGGAGGCCTCTCAGTTAAAACTGGATGACGTTCGTCTTACTGATTCATCACGATATGTTTTGATTTCAACATATTTGCCTTTTGCAACAGCATTCCTTTTGATGTGTTATCACGAGCAACAACCCCCCCCCCCATACCCACCCCCACCCCAACCCCGTGCAAGAAACTGGAGTGGCTTTTTAGGCCCATTAAACATTTCAACATCCACTCTGACACTTCCCGTTCTGAAGCACAAAATGAGCACTGTCACTGGGAACTAAAACTCAGTATTGGAACATGTGCTTTGAGTAACATAAATGTTTTCAGAAATCTTTGAAAAGAAGGGCATTATGGATAACTGGCTATGTTTACATGTGTTTTTTTAATTCGGAATTATGCATATTAAATTAAGTCAGAATTAAATTGATTTCCTTTTGTGTTTACAACTCGTCATCTGAAACCCCTTTATCCTCACTAGGGTCACAGGGGTCACTGGGGGCCTCATCCAGCTACAATAGGTGAAGGCGGGGTACACCCTGTATGAGTGTCCAGGTCATCTCAGGGCTGAACATATATAAACAAACAATCACTGTCACATTCAACCAGACACTCTCCTCATTGGCAGTTCTGTTCTTAGAGACGTGAAGCACCCAGCGGTGTCTGTCAGGTGTTCTCCAGGGGCCAGAGTCTGTGACATCGAAGGAAACCTTAGGCTTTTACAGCAGAGCAGGGCTAGCTTCCGCCGCATCGTGATCCACGCTGGTGGTAACGATGTCCGACGGAAACAATCAGAGGTTCTTAAACTGAACGTAGCATCGGTGTGTAAACTTGCTAAGTCGATGTGTAACACCGTAGCATTCTCTGGACCCCTGCCCAATTTGGCCAGTGATGAGATGTACTCTAGGTTCTCATCATTTAACCGCTGGTTGTCTAGGTGGTGCTCAGAAAACGATGTTGTTTTTATAGATAATTGGCGTACATTCTGGGGAAAGCCTGGGCTCATTCGCAGAGATAGCATACATCCCACTTGGGAAGGTGCTTCTCTCTTAGCACAAAATGTGGCTTCCAAATTTAGCCTGTCAAAATGACAATCCAGAGTGCGGGCCCAGGCGCAGAGTCATAGAGTAAAACACTTCTGTGTGCATCCACTTTACTCTGAGCTGTCACAAACCCACCATGTAGTAAATAACAGAAAGACTGCGTCTATTCCTTGTGTAGTTAATAATAAACCCCGTATAGTTAAAAATAAACCTAATATTAAAAAACCTATAGGAGTGAGATCAAATAATTTAATAAAAATAGTTTTAAGTAATAATCAGATTAAAAGAACACCTAACAATTTTATCCAATGTGGACTGATCAATATTAGATCTATTTCTTCCAAATCGTTGTTAATAAACGATCTAATTAGTGATTACAAAATTGATATTTTAGCTCTGACTGAAACCTGGCTTCAGCAGGATGAATATGTCGCATTAAATGAATCCACGCCACCAACTCATGTGAACTATCACACAGCCAGAACCAGTGGCCGTGGTGGAGGAGTGGCAATAATATCCCACTCCAGTTTAGGTCTTAGCCCTAAAATTAATCATAAAACTAATCCCACTTACCATTCCTTTGAAAGTCTAGTTTCATCCATTACTTTCCCCAACTGCAGAAACCAAAAACCAGTCCTTTTTGTCATAGTCTACCGCCCTCCTGGCCCTTATTCACAGTTTTTATTAGAAGTCTCTGACTTTCTATCCAGTGTAGTGTTGAACTGGGATAGGATTATAATAGTTGGTGATTTGAACATACATGTCGATAACAACGCTGACTCTCTTAGTAATGCATTTGGTGACTTACTAGACGGATTAGGCTTTATCCAAAATGTTAATAAACCAACCCACATTCACAGACATACTCTTGATCTGATCTTAACACTTGGTGTTGAAATTAATGACCTCGTCGTTTTTACCCATAATCCCATACTCTCAGATCACTTTTTAATGACCTTCCAGGTTTTGTTTGAGGATATTTCTACCTCAGTGATTAAAACGCAAATGAAAGAATACTATGTGACCATGCTGTCTCAAAGTATAAAGAGTTAATTCAGTCACTATTTGTGTCTATGTCATGTGATTATGTAAAGGACACATTTAGTCCCAGTATAAGTGATGAGTTAGTCGATAGTACCATGCTCACATTAAAAACTACGTTAGATATAGTTGCCCCCCTTAAGTTAAAAACTACTAAGATTAGATGAACCTCCCCATGGTACAACGCTGACACTCGCTCCATTAAACAAACAACACGTAAATTAGAGGCAATGGAGGCGATCCAACTCAGAAGATTCTCTCAATGCCTGGAAAAATATCTTAATAAAGTATAATCCATCTTTGCGTACAGCCAAAACTAGATATTACTCATCCATAATAGAAGAAAACCAGAATAATCCTAGATTCCTGTTCAGTACTGTAGCCAAACTGACAAACAGACACACCTCCGTGGAACCAGTTATTCCATCCACGCTCCGTTCTGATGATTTCCTGCAGTTCTTTAACAATAAAATATCAACTATTAGAGACAAAATAGACACATTTCTCCCAAATATTAGATCAGAAAAAGTAGCGCTTTCAAACCTAGGCCTTTTTAAAAATCCCTCTGTAACACTAAATAATTTCACCACTGTAGACCAAACTGATGTCATATCTATTATCATGTCTTCCAAATCATCACCTGCCTCTTAGATCCAATTACAACAAAACTCTTTAAAGAGATTCTGCCCCTAATTATTAACACTGTCCTAAATATAATTAACACTTCATTAATTACTGGATATGTGCCGCAGTCATTTAAATATGCTGTTATTAAACCAATTCTGAAAAAGCCTACCCTAGATCCTGACATTTTAGCCAATTATAGGCCTATATCCAATTTGCCCTTCCTGTCAAAGGTTTTAGAACGAGTAATAGTTAAACAGCTGTGCCAATTCCTGCAGGATAATAGTTTATTTGAACAGTTTCAGTCTGGCTTTCGTGCCCATCATAGCACTGAAACAGCGTTAGTTAAAGTTACTAATGACTTATTATTAGCCGCTGACATCGGATTAATATGGGTCCTGGTGTTATTAGACCTTAGTGCAGCCTTTGACACCATTGACCACAGTATCTTAGTGCACAGATTAGAATGTGATATAGGTATTAGAGGAGCAGCCCTCTGCTGCTTTAAATCATATTTATCTGATCGCTACCAATTTGTTCACGTCAATCAACAATCATCGCAGTCCTCCAGAGTTAATTATGGCGTTCCTCAAGGGTCAGTCCTTGGGCCTATTTTGTTTACACTATATATGCTCCCTTTAGGTAACATCATTAGAAATCATGGCATTAATTTTCATTGTTATGCGGATGACACACAGCTATATTTAGCGATTAAACCTGATCAGACCAGACAAATAGATAAACTAAGTACTTGTGTACAAGACATAAAAATTTGGATGAGTGCCAATTATCTTTTATTCAACCCTGAAAAAACTGAAGTTGTTATAATCGGTCCTAAAAATGCGAGAGACTCCCTAACTGACCAGATAGTTACTGTGGACAACTTAAGTGTAACACCCAGTGCCACAGTTAAAAATTTAGGAGTTTTATTTGATCCACATCTTTCATTCAAAATGCACATTAACCAAACTTGCAGAACAGCCTTCTTTCACCTGCGCAACATTAGCCAAAATTAGGAATATTCTGTCTAAAACGACTGCAGAAAAATTAATTCATGCATTTGTTACATCACGATTAGATTATTGTAACTCCTTACTTGTAGCGTGTCCTAAATATTCCCTAAAAAGCTTCAACTGGTTCAAAATGCAGCAGCAAGATTATTAACAGGATCAAATAGAAGAGAACACATCACCCCTGTGCTCCAAACCCTGACCTCTGACCCTATCACCCCTGTGCTCCAAACCCTGACCCCTGACCCCTAACCCTATCACCCCTGTGCTCCAAACCTTGACCCCTGACCCCTAACCCTATCACCCCTGTGCTCCAAACCCTGACCTCTGACCCCTAACCCTATCACCCCTGTGCTCCAAACCTTGACCCCTGACCCCTAACCCTATCACCCCTGTGCTCCAAACCCTGACCTCTGACCCCTAACCCTATCACCCCTGTGCTCCAAACCCTGACCCCTGACCCCTAACCCTATCACCCCTGTGCTCCAAACCCTGACCCCTGACCCCTAACCCTATCACCCCTGTGCTCCAAACCCTTCATTGGCTACCAGTTTAGTCTAGAATTGAATTTAAAATCCTCCTCCTTACATATAAAACCATTAATGGTATGGGTTAGGGTTAGGGGTCAGGGGTCAGGGGTTAATGGTATGGGCCCCTCTTATCTTAAAGATGATCTGGTTCCGTACCAACCCAATAGAACCCTTCATTCTCAGAATGCAGGTTTATTGAAAGTTCCTAGGGTTTCTAAAAGTACAGTAGGAGCTAGAGCCTTTAGTTACCATGGTTACTGTCTTATGGAATCATCTTCCCTTTAATATTAAAGACGCCGACACAGTCTCTACATTTAAAATTAGGCTGAAAACATTCCTGTTTGAGAAAGACTATGGTCAGGTTAGTTAAAAATGATGTGACTCATATATCATGTATACATGATGTATGAGTCACAGTTCAGTCTAGGCTGCCCTAGGAGTTAGAATGCTGGGGGAAGTACAGACACTGAGTTCTTTCTTCTCTTTCTCTCCCTCACACCTGTTTCTGTCATTTTTACAACCTATCTTTCATACCAAGTCTGTTCTTGACTAGTCACCTGGTGTGATTGTGTTTTTGTAAAGCCCTCTGAGACGACTTTGTTGTGATTTAGGGCTTTATAAATAAAATTGATTTGAATTGAATTCACACCTATGGACAATTTAGATTAACCAGTTAACCTATCAGTGCATGTGTTTGGATGGTGGGAGGAAACTGGAGTATCTGGAGAAAAACCACACAGACACAAGGAGAACCAGTTGACCTTCTGTCTGTGAGGCATGAGGGTTAACCACTTCACCACTATGCCACCCATGTTTTGTGTTTACATGGACATGTTAATTATCAAAGATTTCCATGGAAACAGGTGTATTCCACTCTAGTTAATTGCATTGGTTTCAACTAGGGCTGGGCGATATGGAAAAAAAAAATCTCTATATGTTTTTGCTATATCTCGATATAAGATATATACATAGATATTGATATCTATGCAGTACAAAACAAAAAAACAAATGTGTCAAATTCAGCAAGATTTTTTTTATTGAAGTGCAAACAGGTAGGCAGCCAAGTCCCTAGAGGTAGACAGGTACTAGAGGTAGACAGGTACTAGAGGTAGACAGGTACGAGTAAGAAAGTACTTGTGCACCATTTTAACATCATCAAACCAAGGAAGGAACCAAAGGAGGTATCGCCTTATTTTAATTGCAAACATAAAATCAGAGGGTAGACAATCACACATTAAATTGTTTTAAATATAAATTAATAGATCCTAAATCCATGAATTCTGGTGTTTATTCTGTATCAGCTTTTGTTGTGTTAAATTCACATGCACTTTATTCATTCTCACCTTTATCAGACACACACACACACACACACACACACCCAGGCTGAGAAATATATACTATGGTTGGATTTAACTTGACTGAGAATCTTTAAACATATTAATGTTTTGTGCTTTCTGACATTAAAACTAAACTGCCATCCTTGGCCTGTGTGTGTGTGTGTGTGTGTGTGTGTGTGTGTGTGTGTGTGTGTGTGTGTGTGTGTGTGTGTGTGTGTGATAATGTCCGGGGAGTTATCAACACGCCATATACACGCAAGGAGGAGGAGGGTGAAATCTTATTCATTTACAGTATTATGTCAAGATATTCAACATGCCAAATTCTTTCTCGATTTCATAAAACATCTCGAGATATTGCAGATCTTAAGATTTGTGTGAATGTGTTAGACATCCAGACGTTAAGCTGCCATTCCGTCCAATCAGAACCCTCTGTACATCCAGCTGTGAAAGACCAATTAACTAGAGCGGCGTACACCCATTTCCATGGAAACTTTTATTCAGAATCAACATGTCCATGTAAACACAAAGGAAATATATTTAATTCCAAATTATTTTATTAAGAATAAATAATTCTGAATTCAAAAACATCATGTAAACGTAGGTAGTGACCAAAAATAGTCACTTACCTGATAGAGGGTTAAAACAGAGACTGAGAAATGTATATGTATGTTCAGTCAAACTTTACTAAACCAGGAAACGAAGTTGGAACAGAACTTTATGTACTATTTGTGAAAGTGGAATGTGAGTGCATGTAACAGGAAAAAATATATATCCTCCTGAGACCCAGGAATACACTTTTGTCCTCTGTAGTGGCAGAGTTCCACTGCTTTACTTGAAAAAAATAAATAAAAATGTCCACTGAAAGGACATATTAAAAAATATATCTGAAAAAACAGTTGCCTCATGCTGTTTCCAATGAAGGCAATTATTTACTGTAAAATGGGGAACATCTTTACCTGCTGGGTCTCAGGGGGATAGAAAGAAAAAGGAATAAAACAAATGTTGTCTGGCACAGCAAACCCCACCCCTTGCCAATGTTTTAGCTCTTAGTGGAGATCTGCCTCATTAAACATGAGACCTTTAAAGGTCACTCCAGGTCAAAGGTCATTTTAAAGCCCGTGCCAGGTGTCCTATCTGTCACATAGGCACTAAGTCTCCATCTCCACTGTTTTTTCCCTGTTATAGTCCCTTTTTTAGGTACTGCCACCAAATTAGATTTTGACCTTTTTTGTGACCTTGACCTTTGACCTTAAATATTTTACCTTCAAGGTTCTGATGTCAATGCACATCAACAGAGTAAACTGAGTACACAGGAATGAAAATTAAATTCTGATTTGCTCTATATCTAATCATTGTGAAAATACATTTTGGTGCCTGTGACCTTTGACCTGCATTTAATGTTGCACCTTTCTTAAAATTTCATGGAAATCAGCCTCGTGGTTTTTGGGTAAAGCTGCTTATAAACAAAAAAAACAAAACAAAACAAAAAAGCAGAATTGAAAGACGAAGACTCTGGTATTACTCGGTCGATGTATAAACGACCCGCACATCACATGACCTTTGACCTTACTCACATACCTAAACATCACATGACCTTTGACCTTACTCACATACCTGAACATCACATGACCTTTGACCTTACTCACATACCTGAACATCACATGACCTTTGACCTTACTCACATACCTGCATTTATTTCTCTGTTAAAATTCCATGTCATTGTTTGTCAGTTAATATGTTGATAAAATATGTTTGTTCTGCTTCATCATTCAAAAGTTATCAACGCTAACGCAGCATCTAAACCTGTAACACCCGTTTGAACCCGGTTTCCACACAAACAAAAAGATAGAGCTTCCACTCTCCCAACTTTATTTTCTCTCTTGCTCCCTCCATACCGTAGGATACTGATGACGTTGTACGACACTTTCACATAAATTCACTCAATAAAGTGTATAGTAGAAAATTGTACCTAATATTTAAATTACAATGATTTACCAGGTTATGTTAATGTTTATCTCAAATGACAAATGACCTAACCGACTGCAATCAAAATGTCATTAAAAATATTTTTCAATGACTCACAACTGTGGATGACCGCAGACACCTGCTCACTTCAAGTCAAGTCGGCGCATCACTGTCAAGAATGTATTCTGACCTTCATAGTGGCCTTGACCTTGACCGAGAGTCATGAAGTTTGGCCTATGCAGACTAATGTCACTTCTTATTATGTGTCATAATATGGTTAAGATACAATGATACAAATCTGAGTATAAAGGAACCAGAAGGACATTTCTAAAGGGCCATATCTCTCCACCTCACACCCTTACTGAAAATGTCATGGAAATTGGTCCAGTAGTTTTGGGGTAAAACAAATAGAAAGACAAATTAATAAACACTCAAAAATGGGGGGAGGGTGGGGTGACAATGGAAGTATGAGTGTTTGTATGTGAGAGCTGGAGTGGATTCTGACATTTATTCTGCACTGTATATATATATATATATATATATATATATATATATATATATATATATATATATATATATATATATATATATATATATATGTGTGTGTGTGTGTGTGTGTGTGTGTGTGTATATATATATATATATATATATATATATATATATATATATATATATATATATTTATATATATATATGTTGAAACTGGAATAATATCATGGTGTCCCATGTGACAAAGAGAGAAAAACAACATTTTACACAAGTCTGCTGTTGATGTGACAACTGTCATATTCAGTAAAACACCGTGTTCCCATGTCTGTAAATGTTCCAAACGGTGGTTGAGTTCATGAACAACAGAAAGGTGAGGTAAATTATCATGTAATTATTTCCTCCAGGATGATTGTAGTGTCCTTTGCAGAAATCTTACACCTCAAGCCCAGCGTGTGCTATTTTTATGTCCACCCCCCCCCCCCCCCCCCGACTGTCAGTTTTGATATGAGACCAGCGGAATAGATGATGCTTTTTCTGAGGGTCTCAGGGGGTTAGCTTGGCTCCGCTTAGAATTCATTTAGTCAGATAGCCTCTGTGGATTATCCCTGTTTTCAGAGGCCTGCATTTCTGACAGGTCATTATTGTACATCACACTGGGACCTACTGCAGCGAGCCCCGCCGCGCAGCATCCACGGCTCCTCACAGCAGCAGCGGTGGCGGCGGTGGCGATGGGCACACGTACTGTTAAACAGGTCTGCACGGGGGGTAAGGAACGCCCGTTTGTCTGATCTGCTGCTCATTCACTAGAGGAACACGTAGTTCTTTACATTAGTGCAGTTGTTCCAGACCTGGGGCCAAGGACAGGACTTGATACGTTCCCACATGTTCAGGCTGCACGAGCAATGAGCAGAATGTTTAATGAACACACCTGAAGTCTGACAGACTGTGCCCAGATCAGACCAGGAAGGACATGGAGGTCAGTCTTCAGCACAAACACTAGTGTGAACATTGAAAATGACATGGAAGGCGAGTGACACACACTGAGCTGTACTGGAGGTACCAATTTACTAGACTTGTCACAGATACAATCACAAAGTGCTTCACAGTTTGGAATAAAATGCTATTAAAAGCTTATTATATAGTAAATAAAATGTGAAAGCCATAAAACCACAAAAACACAATAAAAAATAAACCCATAAATCATCACCCTGGATTTAAGGCCTGACAATAAAGATACGTTCTGAGATACTTCTTAAAGGAGTCAGTCACCTCACTGCTCCAAAGATGCTCTTTTCTCATATCATCTTTTATCTCGTGGTATCGTCACTTATATTATCGTTTCTTAGCTTGTATTTTTTTTATCTCATATTATAGTATCTTATCTTATCTCATATTATCTTATATTGTCTTATCTATTCTTATCCCGTCTTGTCTTGTATTATATTGTCTTATCTTAACTAATCTTGGCTCATATATTATCTTATCTCATCATATCTTGTTTCATCCCATCTTACCCTTTTCCGTCTTATCTAATCTTATCTTGTTATCATGTTGTACCACACTTTCATAACACCCCTAACCTCACTTTTCCTCACTTCTGCAGTTTCATCCATCTAAATCCTCTTCAACTGTTTTTCCATTGTATAATAATCACACCATCTCACATTGACATTTGATCAACTGTGCAGCTCTAGACTGATAAAAACACACATCTGAAGCGCTCACATCCTCTAGTCCACATATGAAAGTCAAATTCTTTTGTATAACTGATGAACTCTATGAGGAACTTCACATATTTTTGGGAAGTGGGAAATGTTCCTTTGACAGACGGGAAGACGAATTACAAAAATAAATCACAAATTAAACGTTAATAGGCAGAAAAAAGGAGCTTTGAATCCCGCCAAACACAACTCCACTTGACCTGTCATAAAGTGAAATTATGGAGGATTTCACCAAAGACCTGACCTATCTGTGTGACAGCTGATTGGCACCATCCTCACTTTATCTTGGGCAAAAAAACCAAAGTGTATTAGTTATGAACAGCTGACAGCTTGGTTGTGTCGCTGAGGCAACTGGAGATGATGGGTTGTCCCTGCAGAGCAGCTTCTTATGCTGCTCAGAGGTGGTAAAAGTACTTACATTCTGTACTGCAGTAGAAGTACAGCTACCTGTGTGGAAAAATACTGTGGTAAAAGTAGAAGTACCGTTTCAACTCCTTTACTGAAGTAAAAGGGAAAAAGTACAACTTCTCAATTGTAATTAAGTAAAAAGATTATTTTGTCCTATAAATACTTATTTAACCACAAAAAAATCAAAAAGTTTCAAAAGTATCTAAAAATAAAGACTTTAAAAGGGAGTTAGTGTGTAAAAAATGTGTTTGATCAGGTCACAGTTACTCAGTTTAGTGGATATGGACAGAAGATGTATGAAAAATGGGGAAAAGAAGTCATAATTGAGGAAAAAAAGTGACAATGTGATTTAAAAAACAAGTCAAATATGAGATTAAAAAATACATAATTATGAGATAAAAAATTCATAATTATGTGATAAAAGTCATAATTGTAATATGTAAGTCCCAGTTTGTGTGTGTGTGTGTGTGTGTGTGTGGGGGGGGGGGGGGTTAAGCCACAACTATCTGATTTCTTTAAAAATATATATATTATATTTATAAATGCGTATTTCCTGATTGCATGGGAAAAATAAAACAACTGTAACTGTTTATGTGCCCTTGATTGTTGAGTGTGTTGAGTTCGTAAAGTTATTCTCGCATGCTTCACTTTTGCTACAAAGTAACAGTCACCACCTGTACCCTGGCTTTTTAAAATTCCCACGGTTCGTGAAAGCACCTTGCCTCAGCACGCCGTAACTGACATGTTTGTAAACTAACCGATTGATGCTTGGATGCACGCGCAGCCACGACTGTCCGTAGTTCGATATTAAACTGTCTGTCTTTTCCAGATCTAGAATGCTACATAAATAAATTAGCATTTAGAAGTGAGCATCACCTACCGGATCTTTACTTGATAAAAGAGTGGACAGAGGATGTCGGTAAGTGTCCTAGTATAAAATAGTCTGACATATATGTACTTAATTAACAAACCTTCTTTGTACACTCATGAAAAACTTCGCGCCTAAAAGTGTTTAGACAAATACAACTGTTATGTGTGAGCATGTGTAAAACATGTTTTACACATGAGGTGGTGTTAATAACTGAAGAGGCTGAAGTCATTATTGTCTTAACTAGAGAAAGCTAACAGGCTAATCTGTTAGCAGGTTCACTAGCAGTACCACCAAAGAGCGTATATTTAAAGAGGTCTCACTCTGCCGTGTTTATAGTGACATGGCTGCGAGCACAGCGCCCTCTATCGTGCTATATCTGATAAATTCTTTATATATAATTCTTTTAATAATTGTCAACGTTTGATGATTATCAATCTCAATCAATCTATCATAAGTCGATTTTATTACTCTAATTGAAACTATTAAATTGACACTATTCAAGTGTGATGGTTTGATGTGAGTAATAAGGAGTCTACCAACTGGATATAAACAAAAGAACAAGCCGCCATTAATTGTCTTTCCTGACATGTTCATTTGAAAAACTTGTAAACAAGTAGAGGGCGCTGTGGAGCTGCCATGACACTGAAAACAGGGCTGCGTGGAGCGGAGTTTGACCTCTTTATATATACACTCTTTGGTATCACTTCCTCTGGTTCAATTTACCAGGTTAATCACTTAACCACCTATTTGGATATGGATATTTTATTTTCAATCTGTACTTCATTGTAGGTTTGGGTCATGCTGCAGCAGTTTTATTCAAGGTCCAGATTCTGGTTAGAATAGGAAGGACAGACAAACGGACATTCCTGATCCACACGCTGGATCTTTCTAACCATAGATGTTGTCGATTTTAATTTTTTTTTTGAATGGGTTAGATCCAGATGGAATTCTATACAGTTTAACTCTGTCTTTGTAACGATTCTGACAACTGACGAAACAACAACTAGACATTTGTAGTTCTGCTGTAGGTCTGTCATCTATATAAACAACAGTCCAGTCTGCGCGCGCAACTTCATCTTATGTTTGAATTCAATTCAATTCAATTTTATTTATAAAGCCCTAAATCACAACAAAGTCGTCTCAGAGGGCTTTACAAAAACACAATCAACTACAGAAATACATGAAAAGTCCCAGGCATCCCCTGTCCTTAGACCCTCCCCCTGTCCTTAGACCCTCCCCCTGTCCTTAGACCCTCCCCCTGTCCTTAGACCCTCCCCCTGTCCTTAGCTCCTCCCCCTGTCCTTAGACCCTCCCCCTGTCCTTAGACCCTCCCCCTGTCCTTAGCTCCTCCCCCTGTCCTTAGCTCCTCCCCCTGTCCTTAGACCCTCCTTCTCAGCAGAAAAAACTTCCAAACCCAGTGGGAAAAAGAAGAAATCTTGAGGAGAACCACATTGAAGGACAGATCCACTCCCATGGACGGACAGACTATAGATGAACGTCCATGTATAAATGCAGGAGGGGGGGCTGGTCCAGACAGGCAGGGGTGGGGGTCCGGGGTCACAGGTCAGCACAGGCGAGATACTACAGATCCTGTCGTCCATGGCTCCCGTGCAGACACTGTCAGGAGAGCCACCACTCCCCCCATGGGGGGGGAGGGGGGAAAGGGGACACCAGGTGACTAGGGAATGACGTTGACTTTGAAGGAGTATATAAAGGGCCCACTACAGGTCATCACCCCCCCTACAGTGAATCAAACGCTCCGCCCCTGCTCTGAAGTGACTTATTTTTCTACTGTCACATGTGTTTAGTTTGAAGAAGTAACAAGTCTATTCTGAGAATGTAGAGCATAAAGTAGAGATATTTATATAAATATAAGGAGAATAAAGTACAAATATTTATATAAATATAAGGAGAATAAAGTACAAATATTTATATAAATATAAGGAGAATAAAGTACAAATATTTATATAAATATAAGGAGTATAGTGCAACTGCTGTACAGGTTTGCTTTCTGGGTGATGACAGTTGACCTGCAGAGGCAGCTGAAGATTCCACCACACACCACCCAGTCTAGAGCCAGACCAAACATCATCTTGGTCTCAAAAGCCACAAAACATCTCTTCTTGCTGGAGCTGACGGTTCCCTGGGAGGACAGGATGGAGGAGGCCCAAGAAAGAAAGAGGGAGGATTAAGGGAGGAAGGGGAGGACCAGGTGTTTAGCAGTGGAGGTAGGCTGTGGGGGGGTTGACGGACAGCTGTGAACCGCAGCCTCCAGGTGGCTCTGGTGGAAGGGTGGTGGGTGTAGTGCGATTTACAAGTTCAATGCAAATTCAGTCAATCCCCATGAATTCAGCGCGATGTTGCAATTTTAACCAATCACTGCGACTTTCCCGTAAAATGTGACCAATCAGTTGCAACGTCTTGAGGTGCTCCTTCCTCCTTTTCCTGTTTACCTTACAGTATGAAGTAAAATTATTATTCATACCCCTGCCCTGACCTTTTTGTATGTTTTTGTTTTTATCATACAAAGAATGAGTTTTGTCCAGTTTTTTTCTGACCTGTATGTGAAACATAAGTGAAGGAAAAAGGATATTTGGAGATTTTTTTTTCTGGACTATTTTATTGGTGCATTTCCAAAAAAAAACCCACAGTCTTCAAAATTATTCATACCCTAGGTTTATTCAGTGCAATGTCTTTTCTTAATAGTCAGTACAGGTGCATTTTTTTACTGCATTTTTGTCATCCAGGTAATATTTTATTTGTCATATTTGAAAGGTTGTCTTAATATGTCAGTGTCTTTGTTCTATTTTTGTCAGAAACTGCCTCTACTACACAATACTAGTAATAATGTTTTTTTTTTTTACTAGCTGAGACATTTATATTAAGTTTTATAACTAATTGTAGTGTTGTGAGGTCATATGAACTTTAACCTTTGAACCAACAGGTGGATTTGGTGAAAAAAAAAATTGTTGTATTTTTGTAATCCTCGTAATCGTTTATTTTCCATCTTGGTAAAAGGTAGTTTAGAGGATTATATCACAATGACTTTGAATTCATTTCCCCGTTACTAAATATTACTTAATTTTGATTACAAAAAGGATAAATCGCAAGTATTTTTCACAACAAAAGCCTAAAAAGCAGTGCAGCTTTCATAACATTTTTTCAGAAAAGCCATTTTAGGACGAAACAATCTCAAAAAAGGTCCGACAAATCCTAGCTGGAGTGATTGTTAACTGCATATATTTATAAACCAGAATAATAAATATTCAAGTAATACCTAAAAATATCAACTTAAGTACAATAATGAAGTACTTTTACTTAGTTAATTCCCACCTCTGCTGCTCCTAAATAACACAACAACAAAGAAGCATCATTTATGGGAAAACTTCAGTGGGAGTGTGTACACGTATTAACAAATGACCTGACACTCATTATGGACCATTAGAGGAAATTTCCGGAGCCACACATAGCTAATATTCTCAGCTAATTAGCGAGTGTGGGCTTGACTGTCTATCAAAACCCTGACAATAGAGTAGAATTCCACAGCGCTGCCGTGAGAACCACTGGATATCTGGATGGGATGTAAACAACTCACAAACTGTTGATGATGAGATGTGGGAGCGCCGAGGGGATTGTTCTCTCCTGGCGTAACAAGAAGCTACATGTGTAACTTTTATATGATGTTTTTTATTTCTGAATTATTTAAAGCTATTTCTTTCGTGTTTACATGGAAATGTTAATTCTGAATACAGGTTTCCATGGAAACGGGTGTATTCCACTCTAGTTAATTGGTCTTTTAGAGCTGGAGGTACAGAGGGCTCTGATTGGACAGAACAGCCGCTTCACTTCTGGATGTCTACTGGAAGAAAACAATGGCGACCGCTTCCTGATTTGTGTCAGTTTCAACTATCAACATGTTAAACCAGATACTACATGTGATGTTTGACTTTATTTTTGTCATAATTATAAAGCAGCAGCTCGACCCAATCAACCATAGGAACTAATGCCCACAGTGAAATATGTGCATCATCGATGTGAAATGTATGCTAAATGTATAGACAGTTGTACCTCAACTCACAAAATTAATTTGTTCCAGAAGTGATTTCGTACTGTGATTTTTTTTGTCGAGATGCATTTTACATGTAAAAGGCCTGATTGGTTCCAAGGCCCCAAATACTACCTCTTAAATCCTTAAAAAATTATAAAAGTATACACATTTTGTATGAAATATGTGTTCAAAGTAAAAGAAAATGTAGATTTTAGATGTAATTTATGGGTCTCAGTGGGTAAATGTGTCTTCACTGACATTAAACATTAAACCATTAAAAGTTTCAATGATCACACTGGGAACAACTCCCCAAACAGCAGCAACTCTGTCCTTTACGCCTGTTAGAACTCTGTAGTGAATGAGGGTCAAAGGATCATGAACAGCGTCATGGATAGCTCCCTCATCCCACAGTATTGCGTTTATGTCTTAGGGGTTTCGTTTCGTAAATAGAATTTTCTTTCATATTCAGAGACATAAAGGTTTTTCGTAACTTGGATTATTTGTTAGCTGTTTCTATTGTAAGTTAAGGTATGACTATATATGTAATATATGAATAAAAAGTCATGTCAATAGAGAGTACAAACGAGGTGCGACTGTTGAATGTTGAAATGAATGAACCAATGCGGCTCGTTCCGCAAGGTCACCATTCCCGAACTTTCGCCGTAATTATTCTTGATACAAGGATTAATGTATAATTCAAGGTGTAGGCCCGTGTGACTCTTTTCTTATTAACTTTGCTACAATGTGTGTGTGTGTGGGGGGTTGGGGGGGGGGCTTTCAGGATTATTTCAATGCAATGATTACTTTGGGCCTAACAGCTGATTGCAAACTGTGCTGCTAGGTTTATTCTCTACATTGATTTCCCTGCCAATATTGAGGATAGAGCTCCCAAGACGTATCACCCTGCTCTCTCTGCTGCGCTCTCAGTAAATCTTATTAGAGATGGAAGCTCCTCGGCCAACACAGGACAGAGAGGAGCGCAAGGTTAAAGGAGGAGACGAGTTTGACGAAGGTGGAGAACATAAAAACCTTTTTCTTCCACCAACAAGAGGAATATGTCCGTATGTTTATGTTTGTAGTAGAGAGACACAAGTGGGTAAAGTGCAGGTTTTGTGCAGAAATGTTAGCACACACTTCAAATTTAACAGGAAAGCATCTGGAGAGCCCCCAACCCCCCAAAAAAAGGGGACCCAAATGAGTGCAAGGTTCCACTTCGTCCAGTTCCAACCTACTGAATGACAGATGCATATTTGTGTGGCAACTTTTTACTTTCACTCCCTACATTTGTTCATAAATCTTTTGTCAAAGTTCATTCTTAGTTTTTCACAAATCATTTTATTAGTCATATTTTAGTCGATTGAAGTCTCAACATTTTAGTCTACTTTTAGTCAAGGTATTTTAGTCCAGTTTTAGTCCAAACATGTCAGTCTTTCTATTTATTTCAGGAATATTCTTGTGTATTAATTCCAGTTGAGTTGTGTTTTATAACTAACACTGATTACACGTTTTGATTGAATTGACTTGAATGAATCAGTGTTTCTTCAATTTATTAGAAATACTGTACTTTATACTCTTTATATTTATAGAAATATCTGTACTTTATACTTTTTACATTTATAGACAGGGGTCCCCAAACTTTTTCCTGTGAGGGCCACATAACTTTTTCCTTCTCTGATGAGGGCCAGGGTAGGTTTGTAACAGAAAAAGTGTGACGATTGCAGAAGTGGCTAAATGTAAAAATGTATTGTTTTCCAGAAAGCCACAATCAAATAACCCTCTCTGGGTTCTTCACAGAAAAAAAGTCAATTGAGCATAAAGTTCTTGGTCTTAACAGGTCCAAGTTTAGCTTAGTTGTCAGAGCAGAATCTCTGACTTAAATGACTCACATGAGCATCTGTCAAAGTTCTTGTGTTAAACTAGTCACTAACTAATAGTTAATAATGAAAATAGTTCAAAACTGAGGAACATTTTATTGCAAAAGTCCAACTTTATTATCAAATACAAATACACATATGAAAAAAAATAAATCAAAATGCTCTCTGGTATTGTTCAGGGGGCCGGACCAAATGTGGAGGCGGGCCGCAGTTTGGGGACCACTGGTTTTATAAATATCTGTACTTTATACTCCTTACATTTATATAAATATATGTACTTTATACTCTTTACATTTATATAAATATCTGTACTTTATACTCTTTACATTTATATAAATATCTGTACATTATACTCCTTACATTTATATAAATATATGTACTTTATACTCCTTACATTTATATAAATATATGTACTTTATACTCTTTACATTTATATAAATATCTGTACTTTATACTCTTTACATTTATATAAATATCTGTACATTATACTCCTTACATTTATATAAATATCTGTACTTTATACTCTTTACATTTATATAAATATCTGTACTTTATACTCTTTACATTTATATAAATATCTGTACTTTATACTCTTTACATTTATATAAATATCTGTACATTATACTCCTTACATTTATATAAATATCTGTACTTTATACTCCTTGCATTTATATAAATATCTGTACTTTATACTCTTTACATTTATATAAATATCTGTACTTTATACTCTTTACATTTATATAAATATCTGTACATTATACTCCTTACATTTATATAAATATCTGTACTTTATACTCTTTACATTTATATAAATATCTGTACTTTATACTCTTTACATTTATATAAATATCTGTACTTTATACTCTTTACATTTATATAAATATCTGTACATTATACTCCTTACATTTATATAAATATCTGTACTTTATACTCTTTACATTTATATAAATATCTGTACTTTATACTCTTTACATTTATATAAATATCTGTACTTTATACTCTTTACATTTATATAAATATCTGTACATTATACTCTTTACATTTATATAAATATCTGTACTTTATATTCTTTACATTTATATAAATATCTGTACTTTATACTCTTTACATTTATATAAATATCTGTACATTATACTCCTTACATTTATATAAATATCTGTACTTTATACTCTTTACATTTATATAAATATCTGTACTTTATACTCTTTACATTTATATAAATATCTGTACTTTATACTCTTTACATTTATATAAATATCTGTACTTTATACTCTTTACATTTATATAAATATCTGTACTTTATATTCTTTACATTTATATAAATATCTGTACTTTATACTCTTTACATTTATATAAATATCTGTACTTTATACTCTTTACATTTATATAAATATCTGTACTTTATACTCTTTACATTTATATAAATATATGTACTTTATACTCTTTACATTTATATAAATATCTGTACTTTATATTCTTTACATTTATATAAATATCTGTACTTTATACTCTTTACATTTATATAAATATCTGTACTTTATACTCTTTACATTTATATAAATATCTGTACTTTATACTCTTCACATTTATATAAATATCTGTACTTTATACTCCTTGCATTTATATAAATATATGTACTTTATACTCTTCACATTTATATAAATATCTGTACTTTATACTCTTCACATTTATATAAATATCTGTACTTTATACTCCTTGCATTTATATAAATATATGTACTTTATCCTCCTTACATTTATATAAATATATGTACTTTATACTCTTTACATTTATATAAATATCTGTACTTTATACTCCTTGCATTTATATAAATATCTGTACTTTATACTCCTTGCATTTATAGAGTAGAATCGAGTAGAAGCAGATGTATGTAGCAGAAACACAGCTGTATTTTACTCTCATCACTTAATTCTGTAATTTAACTTCCCACCTTGTAAATGCGATTCCTGAAACAAGTCAAGGACACGATGCAAATTGTGACGCAAAAACACACACACACAAAAACAAACAAAAAAAACAATATGTACAACTAAGAGACTTTGTGCTGAGTCAGGTCCCAGTCGAGTGTTTGCTAATGATACCGACTTGCGGTAGATGGATAGCCGGGGCGGCCTCTCACTTCGGAGACGAAGGCCAGCCTGGTCATAATAAAAGCACAACAGTGTCGCCGTAGCGCTGTTTGGCATGCTGCTGGGCCCGTGTACGTTCGTCACATAGAGTCACCCGGGGAATACTTTCTACTTCTACTGATCACCAGCCTGCACCTCCTGGCCCTGAGAAATCAACACCCAGGATTTATAGATTTACCTTAGATTGGCTGTCCCGCATTTGTACCCCCATAAATACTTTTACAGCTTTGCTAATGCCACTGTTGGGAATAAACAAGGTTACGGCGGACAAGATGAGGCTGAGATTTAGTTGGCAACTCGGACAGCGCGGGGCACAGAGAGCAATGAGAAAGGAGGTGTAATGTCAGAAAAGGGAGGTGACAACTCACATTGGGGATGAACACTTTATAGCGATGCAGGGTGTACTTTTACATAGCGATGCAGTCTTACAGGGCCAAGCAATAACTGACTAAAATCTCATGCTGTAACTGTACCTGCTGCATAACTTGTGAGGAAACTTGACACATCCTCTCAAAAATCCATATTAAAAGCTGAAGCACGAGTGGATTAGTTTTCATCGTATCTCTGCATCTACCAAATAAACTCAAAGTATAAAAACCAGAGCATTAAAAAAAGCTCTATATGCAATTACGATGAATAAATAAAGTTCCTGGCTTAAGTAAAACTGATGACCTTGGTGCTAATTCTTCTCCAAGACATTATTGATTAATTATTCAACCACATTACTTCACTTCAGTTTTAAATGCTACTCATTTGGACAACTTCATGAAAGTTGCAAAGTCTTTGATCATCAATTATGGATAGTCAAAGCCATCAGTCTCTTCATAATGAATAAGCATACCTTGGAATTGACACATTTGCTCTTGTAAAAGACTTGTAAGACGGACGACTGCGCTTGCACTCCGGAGTTGACTAAGCAGTCCGGCTCTTCCTGTCATTCACTCTGTCAGAGTCAGCACAAGCCAACATTTCACACATTGAGGATACATGTATTGTTGATGTCAGTTCTGGTTCTAATGCCCTATTCGCACAGGACAAATATTACCTGTGGACCACTGGTAATTCGGAATAATTATGAAGAATATCTGAGTTCTTAGTCCCGTGTGAATGCGACATGTCCATAATTTGCTTAGTAAAAGATCCGCTGCAATTTATCTACTGTGTTTCGGTGAAAAAAACAGATGTCCAGTGATAATTCAAGTGACGTGGTAATGCGCATGTCTCTGTTTGTGATTTCAATTGCGCGCCTCTTGTCTGGAGTGAATAATGGAGGGAGTGGATGAAGTCGTGTGGCAGTATGTGGTAAAGAAAATATGGTCACACTAACCCACATGTCCACAGTAATATTCATAAGAGTAATAATAATAATAATAATAATAGCTCAAACTTGTATATCACTTTTTTGGACACTCAAAAATGCTTACGACAACGTTGTTCGTTTGCCATAGGGAAAGCCTCTGCTAAGAACTGCAGATTCACTTCCATTCTAATCTGGAGACTGGTCATCTGCACTGACCCTGCTCTTATTTTGAAGACATGGAGCAAATTTACAGACTGCATCCCTATCAATAGCATTTTCCCCCTATATTCTTATGCATACTATGTTTTCATACAACCTTATTAATGTATTGAGACAAAATAGGATGTTGTGAACTTAGGACATGTGTGGTCATAATGTCTGTAATTTTAAAAACTGTTGTTTATCCCGTTGGAATGCACGACACAATAACGCAAAGGTAAGCGGGTAATTGCGAATTACCAGTGGTCCACGGACAATACTGATCCCAGGTGAATAGGGCAAAAGTAAGGCCACGCAGTGGTACACTGATTATTCAGAAAGAGTAAACGCATGCCTCAGACGAGCTGGTTGTAACACTCACTCCCAGCACGACACTTGGTCAGGATATGTGTTGCAATATTCATACTGACATGAGTACACTTAGACTATGTTCACAAAGCAGGTTTTAATACACAATTCCGATTTTTTGGTGAAATCCAATTTTTTGTGTGCTTGTTTATATTACACTTTAAATGTGACTTTCCCCCGTCACAGAAAAATATGTTTGTTAGGGTAAAATCCTCCAGCCAGGTAATTCTGATCATTGGTTTTCAAGCAATATGGTAAAAAAAAATGTTCCAAAAAAAGATCTCCCACCCCACCTTTAAGTACAGAATGGGAGTACTTTCACCACCTCTGGCCATGGACAGGTTTATATTAGAGTGAGTTGGAAGCTGAGGGAGACCTTGTGCATCAGAAATTGAGGCGATTGGCCACTAGGGCTGGGAATCGATTCAGATTTCCTGAATCGATTCGATTTCGATTCCTTAGGGCACGATCCGATTCGATCCACGATTCGATCTGATTCGATTCGATATCAATTCATTGCATTAATATTGCTGAATTAAATAAAAACTAAATAGAAACTCACCCTATTGACAGCCTCATGTGTGTTTGTGCTTGTATCTGTATGTTTAAGGACACGCAGAGACAAGAGTTCACATTTGACAGTAAGCTTATTTATTTTTAAAGGAAAACATATCCAGGTTTTATTTGATTGTATTTGTCTAAATAAAAACTGGCATTTGGTGGCCCTCTTTTAGCCAAATAACAATACACAGGGTTGATGACCTCAAAGAAAAAAAATGGACTGAAAAACTGATCTGTCTCTGTCTAACATGACAGGTAGTAGTGGCACTGGGAACTGTGCTTGACTAATAACTTAGTCAGATAAGTCAGGTGGCACTCTTGGCTGAATAACATACTCTTGGAAGGAGTAAAACAAACCAATTCAATTCAATTCAATTTTATTTATAAAGCCCTAAATCACAACAAAGTCGTCTCAAAGGGCTTTACAAAAACACAATCAACTACAGAAATACATGAAAAGTCCCAGGCATCCCCTGTCCTTAGACCCTCCCCCTGTCCTTAGACCCTCCTTCTCGGCAAGAAAAAACTTCCAAACCCAGTGGGAAAAAGAAGAAATCTTGAGGAGAACCACATTGAAGGACAGATCCACTCCCATGGACGGACAGACTATAGATGAACGTCCATGTATAAATGCAGGAAGGGGGGCTGGTCCAGACAGGCAGGGGCGGTGGTCCGGGGTCACAGGTCGGCACAGGCAAGATACTGCAGATCCTGTCGTCCATGGCTCCCGTGCAGACACTGTCAGGAGAGCCACCACTCCCCCCAGGGGGGGGAGGGGGGAAAAGGGGACACCAGGTGACTAGTCATGAACAGACTTGGTATGAAAGATAGGTTATAAAAATGACAGAAACAGGTGTGAGGGAGAGAAAGAGAAGAAAGAACTCAGTGTCTGTACTTCCCCCAGCATTCTAACTCCTAGGGCAGCCTAGACTGAACTGTGACTCATACATCACATAATTTTTAACTAACCTGACCATAGGCTTTCTCAAACAGGAATGGTTTAAGCCTAATTTTAAATGTACAGACTGTGTCGGCGTCTTTAATATTAAAGGGAAGATCATTCCATAAGACAGTAACCATGGTAACTAAAGGCTCTAGCTCCTACTGTACTTTTAGAAACCCTAGGAACTTTCAGTAAACCTGCATTCTGAGAACGAAGGGTTCTATTGGGCTGGTACGGAACCAGATCATCTTTAAGATAAGAGGGGCCCATACCATTAATGGTTTTATATGTAAGGAGGAGGATTTTAAATTCAATTCTAGACTCAACTGGTAGCCAATGAAGGGTTTGAAGCACAGGGGTGATAGGGTTAGGGGTCAGGGGTCAGGGTTTGGAGCACAGGGGTGATGTGTTCTCTTCTATTTGATCCTGTTAATAATCTTGCTGCTGCATTTTGAACCAGTTGAAGCTTTTTAGGGAATATTTAGGACATGCTACAAGTAAGGAGTTACAATAATCTAATCGTGATGTAACAAATGCATGAATGAATTTTTCTGCAGTCGTTTTAGACAGAATATTCCTAATTTTGGCTAATGTTGCGCAGGTGAAAGAAGGCTGTTCTGCAAGTTTGGTTAATGTGCATTTTGAATGAAAGATCTGGATCAAATAAAACTCCTAAATTTTTAACTGTGGCACTGGGTGTTCCACTTAAGTTGTCCAGAGTAACTATGTGGTCAGGCAGGGAGTCCCTCGCACTTTAAGGACCAATTATAACGACTTCAGTTTTTTCAGGGTTCAATAAAAGATAATTGGCACTCATCCAAGTTTTTATGTCTTGGACACAAGTATTTAGTTTAGAACAAACAAACAATGACCATAAAAAAATTTAAACGCTACTCTCTCAGCACAGTGCAGTGACTTGGCAACGGCGTCTTTTGACTGAGCATACATAGCTAGAATGACTCTCTCGCTTAGGTGTTTTCGGCTGGGCAAGCGTGGCAATAACCTCTTTACTAGTAGCCGAAAACCAGCATTTTTGACAACACTGTAGGGGCGGAGGTCTTTACAAATAAAGATCCCGACTCCTTCTGTGAGGCTCAAAGCACGCTTAGACTCGGAGGGGAATTTTACACCAAAAGCATTTTCAAGTGCAGTCGGCTTCGTGTCAGATTTAGCACTAGCTGCCTCGGGTTGATGCCTGGATAAACGGTTCCTTAGATTGGTGGTATTGCAGAGATACTTTATTTCTTGTAGGCACAATTTGAACACTGCATTCGTTTTGTCCAGTTCGTCTTTGTCATCGTACAGTTTGAAGCCGAAGTGTTTCCACACATCTGGTTTCATTCCCCGCGGTGTTCTTATGTCTTCAGCTTCCTCCATCTTGAATGATATTCTTGTCTTAAGTTTTGTTTTGCCGGAAACCGCTTCATTCTCCTTGCGCGTTGGAGAAAATAGTCCCGCGAGCGATTAAGAAAATAGTGCAGACAAAAAAAAATAAAAGAAAATTGATCCACATGTTTTTTGGATCGATCTCGCGTTTTTTCGCCGTGAATCGATATCGAATCGTGAATCGATTTTTTGAACACAGGCTTATTGGCCACTGACCAAGAGTCAATTTTTGACGCACTGGTAGTGAGACTGGATTGTTTTAACAGATTGTTTTTTCAACCACCAAGGTTTAATTTAACCTCATTGACAAAATTGATAAACTGCCCCAAACCAGCACCGGTGACTGGTCTTGTCAGGCCACCAAAGTACTGCAGGTTGTATATTTGCGTCTGTCACCTTAAATGATCTCAATCAGAAAGACTCATTTTGGTCCAATAACCTCAGATGATGACACATCCATTGCCTGTAGTGAATACAATTACACCTCTGTGACCTCACAATGAATAAGCATACCTTAGTATTCACACATTTGCTTTCATAAACTCTCCTGGAGTTGACTAAGCAGTCCAGTTTTTCCTGTCATTTACTCTGTAGGAGTCTGCAGAAGCTAACACTTAACATTGTTGATTCTGGTTATAGTTAAAAATTGAGCTAACGAAAAGGTAAACTGATTATTTAGAAACTGCTGATGTAAGCCACGGACTAATTGATTTTGACAGACCTTTTTTTGTCCACCTAGGATTAATGTCACCTCATCTTGATAGAAATCTGATAACCTGTTCCAAACAAGTACCAGCGATTGGTGGCACCAGGCCACCAAAACACCATCGGGTACATAGCTGCATCAGTCACCTTAAATGATCTCAATCAGAAAGCCTCAATTTAGTCCAATAGCCTCAAATGGTGACACATCCATAACCTGTGGTGAATACAATTACCCCTCTGTGACTTCATAATTTCACATAGAATTTCAGGATATAATCATACTCTTTGGAAATACATGTACTGTTGATGTCAGTTCTGGTTCAAAACAAGGCTAATTAGAGGTAGACTGATTATTCAGAAAGAGCTGATATGTGATGCGGACTAATTGGTTTTGATAGGCTGCTTTGTCTAACCAAATAAGTTTAATTCCACCTTACCCAGATATAAACCTAATAAACTGCCCCAAACAAGCACCGGTGACTGGTCTCTTCAGGTCGCCAAAACACCACTGGTTCCATATTTTCATTCGTCACCTTAAATGATTTCAATCAGAAAGCCTCAATTTGGTCCAATAACCTGAAATAGTGGCACATCCATAACCTGTAGTGAATACAATTACATCTCTTGGCGACCTCTGCGGCTGTCGGCATCATCAATCTGAAGGAAACAACCTCTGTCAGGATCCTTTAGGAACGAACAACCGCATCTTTCTATTTATTGACATCCGTGTGTGGCTGGAAGGGTCATCAGAGGTTTGCGGTGTTTCAAGGAAAGCCACTGAGCCTGCAGCAAATATAAACTGACACCTTCAAGAGCGTCTTTTTTATGTCTGCCATACTGTTCATGCGCTGAATGAAGGCCAGCCATTACATGTAAGAACTCTGTCATCAAGTCCAAGTCACCTGGAGTCCCACAGGTCAGAGGAACAATTTGACATTGGACTTTTGTGGCGTGTGGCCATGTTTTATGTGTATGTACTCATTACATGTTCCTGGGCATCATTTATTTCTTGTATACACCAGCTGGGGTTCATAACGAGTGCTAAAATGGCTATGGAGGGAAGAGGCAGATGGCAAATTGGGAATTATTACATCCTGATTGGAGCAAAAGGAAGATGCAAAGAAGAAAACTGACATACAGAAGATACGAAGCTTAATCTATCCCCTATCCCCTGTGTAGTTAATAAGAAACCCTGTACAGTTAATAATAAACCTATTATGAAACCTATAGGAGTGAGATCAAATAATTTAGTAAAAATACTTTTAGGTAATAATCAGATTAAAAGAACACCAAACCATTTTATTCAATGTGGACTCCTCAATATTAGATCAATCTCTCCCAAATCTTTATTAATAAATGATCTAATTAGTGATCATAAGATTGATATTTTAGCTCTGACTGAAACCTGGCTTCAACAGGATGAATATGTCACATTAAATGAATCCATGCCATCAACTCGGCAGTCTACCAACTGAGCTGTGGCTCAGTTGGTAGAGTGGGTCGTCCGGTGACCAAAAGGTTGGTGGTTCACGCTGGCTGTCCACATGTTGAAATGTCCTTGGGCAAGCCTAATGTAAAGCGCTTTGAGCACCATGAAGGTGGAAAAGTGTTATACAAGTGCAGTCCATTTACCATTTAACTCATGTGAACTATCACACAGCCAGAACCAGTGGCCATGGTGGAGGAGTGGCACTAATATCTCAGTCCAGTTTAGGTCTTAGCCCTAAAATTAATCAGAAAACTAATCCCACTTACCACTCCTTTGAAAGTCTAGTTTCATCCATTACTTTCCCCAACTGCAGAAACCAAAAACCAGTCCTTTTTGTCATAGTCTACCGCCCTCCTGGCCCTTATTCACAGTTTTTATTAGAAGTCTCTGACTTTCTATCCAGTGTAGTGTTGAACTGGGATAGGATTATAATCAGGGCTCTACACTAACTTTTTTTTCCAGGAGCACACGTGCCCCTAAGTTAAAAAATTTAGGAGCAACCAAAAAAAAAATAGGGGCACAAGTGGGTTTTAGTTTTAAATGTTTATTTATTTACAGTGCAGTACTTATGCACAGATACCAACATTGTTGAATGACTGCTGTCATTTGTGTTAATTTAGAGCAGACCATAACATAACTTTGTATTATGGGATGTTTTGTCCTTTGATACATTTTAGAACGTTGTATTGGCTGCCTTGTTATTAGATCCATTTTAGAATGATTAACCCTTTAACTCCTGAGACTGAGACACAGTAAAAAATAAAATAAGATAAAATAAACAACACAATGAACAAAAAACAGTCAAAGTGATCAGTAAAATGAACAAAAATGAATAATAAACCAACAAAATAATATGTAACATGAACAAAGTAAGACACTAACAGAACACAATTAAAGAAAAATAATAAAATAAAAAAAACAGACAAATAAGCAACAGAAACTAATATATATTCACAAAATAAGAAATAACGTGGAAAAAAGGACAAAAAACAAAAACCCACCAAACCCAAAATGAAGTAAAAAAAATAAATAAAAAAAAATAAGGAATAAATAACTAGTATTGTAATTTGGTTCCAGTAGTTTTAGTTTTGGCTTTTTCTTATTCTTAATCACTTGCTTTTCGACACCTGTACATCAGTTCCATGAACAAAATTCTCAGTAACAGTTAAAAAAACACTTGAATTTGTCTGAATTTTTAAACTAAACCTACAGCCAGCTCATGTGTTAGATTAGCACAACAAAATAAGAATTAAAATACAATAAACAAACCCGTAAGAATAGACACTAAAGTTGAACAAGTTAAATAAAGTAGATTGATGAAGTAAAAGTCAAAAATATTTAGCAAAAATTAAACATTGAGAGAATGCACTTCGTTTGTGAAGGTAAGATCAGTGCTCAGTTATTCTGGACTCGTTGTGTTGAACAGTGATTGGCTGGAAGTACTACAAATTAATTGGCGGAGAAAATCAGTGGGAGAAGATCATTACCATATAGCACACGTTCTAGCACGCGTTATGGAACGCGTGCCATTGCGCGCACCAGCGCGCGTACCAGAACGCGTCCTGTAACGCGTGATAGCGCGCCAGTGTGCGTGCGAGAACGCGTTCTGTAACGCGTGATATAATAAAGACAACACGTGGCTATGTGAACACTTTGGCTTGCCATACGGGACTAGCAGCGCGCACGTCAAAAATGATAGGCTGACATGCTCACGGTGGCCTCCGTGGTGGTAACGTGATACTATGCGCTACCACCTGGCTGCCGCCCGCGCGCATAAACGTTCGACTATATCGAGGCCTTTAAAAGCAAAGTTGCATCGGATGGTCCAATCACAGACCTATAGAAATAGTGTATAGGTCTGTGGTCGCACTGGCGTCATCCCGTGTGCTGTCAGAGGCAGCTGGAGAAAAAAAGAGACTTTAACTTACACGCCGGCATTACGGCTGTGCCAGAGCTGACCGCGTTGATGCCTGTTTACAATTCTTAACGTTACCCGCTACAAAAAAGTGGCGACGCGCCATAAAAACAAAAATCGATTTTCCAGCAACTTAGTATCTAATTAGATACCACGGGTCAATATCGATTTAGTATCTAAAATCGATTTTTTTGACAACCCTAGTGTGCCTTATTGTGTGCTGCAAGAAGTACTCGCACATGTGCGACTGTTTTGTTTTCCTCGTTCGCATGATGAAATATTTGCTCGCAAATGCGAGTGAAATGGGCGCACTGTAGAGCCCTGGTTATAATAGTTGGTGATTTTAACAACACTGACTCTCTTAGTAATGCATTTAGTGACCTACTAGATGGATTAGGCTTTATCCAAAATGTTAATAAACCAACCCACATTCACAGACATACTCTTGATCTGATCTTCAATTCAATTCAATTTTATTTATAAAGCCCTAAATCACAACAAAGTCGTCTCAGAGGGCTTTACAAAAACACAATCAGCTACAGAAATACATGAAAGGTCCCAGGCATCCCCTGTCTTTAGACCCTCCTTCTCGGCAAGAAAAAACTTCCAAACCCAGTGGGAAAAAGAAGAAATCTTGAGGAGAACCACATTGAAGGACAGATCCACTCCCATGGACGGACAGGCTATAGATGAACGTCCATGTATAAAATGCAGGAAGGGGGGCTGGTCCAGACAGGCAGGGGCGGTGGTCCGGGGTCACAGGTCGGCACAGGCGAGATACTGCAGATCCTGTCGTCCATGGTTCCCGTGCAGACACTGTCAGGAGAGCCACCACTCCCCCCGGGGGGGGAGGGGGGAAAGGGGACACCAGGTGACTAGTCATGAACAGACTTGGTATGAAAGATATGTTATAAAAATGACAGAAACAGGTGTGAGAGAGAGAAAGAGAAGAAAGAACTCAGTGTCTGTACTTCCCCCAGCATTCTAACTCCTAGGGCAGCCTAGACTGAACTGTGACTCATACATCATGTATACATGATATATGAGTCACATCATTTTTAACTAACCTGACCATAGTCTTTCTCAAACAGGAATGTTTTAAGCCTAATTTTAAATGTAGAGACTGTGTCGGTGTCTTTAATATTAAAGGGAAGATGATTCCATAAGACAGTAACCATGGTAACTAAAGGCTCTAGCTCCTACTGTACTTTTAGAAACCCTAGGAACTTTCAGTAAACCTGCATTCTGAGAACGAAGGGTTCTATTGGGTTGGTACGGAACCAGATCATCTTTAAGATAAGAGGGGCCCATACCATTAATGGTTTTATATGTAAGGAGGAGGATTTTAAATTTAATTCTAGACTCAACTGGTAGCCAGTGAAGGGTTTGGAGCACAGGGGTGATAGGGTTAGGGGTCAGGGGTCAGGGTTTGGAGCACAGGGGTGATGTGTTCTCTTCTATTTGATCCTGTTAATAATCTTGCTGCTGCATTTTGAACCAGTTGAAGCTTTTTAGGGAATATTTAGGACACGCTACAAGTAAGGAGTTACAATAATCTAATCGTGATGTAACAAATGCATGAATTCATTTTTCTGCAGTCGTTTTAGACAGAATATTCCTAATTTTGGCTAATGTTGCGCAGGTGAAAGAAGGCTGTTCTGCAAGTTTGGTTAATGTGCATTTTGAATGAAAGATCTGGATCAAATAAAACTCCTAAATTTTTAACTGTGGCACTGGGTGTTACACTTAAGTTGTCCAGAGTAACTATGTGGTCAGGTAGGGAGTCTCTCTCGCATTTTTAGGACCAATTATAACAACTTCAGTTTTTTCAGGGTTCAATAAAAGATAATTGGCACTCATCCAAATTTTTATGTCTTGGACACATGTATTTAGTTTATCTATTTGCCTGGTCTGATCAGGTTTAATCTATAAATATAGCTGTGTGTCATCCGTGTAACAATGAAAATTAATACCATGATTTCTAATGATGTTACCTAAAGGGAGCATATATAGTGTAAACAAAATAGGCCCAAGGACTGACCCTTGAGGAACGCCATAATTAACTCTGGAGGACTGCGATGATTGTTGATTGACGTGAACAAATTGGTAGCGATTAGATAAATATGATTTAAAGCAGCAGAGGGCTGCTGCTCTAATACCTATATCACATTCTAATCTGTGCACTAAGATACTGTGGTCAATGGTGTCAAAGGCTGCACTAAGGTCTAATAACACCAGGACCGATATTAATCCGATGTCAGCGGCTAATAATAAGTCATTAGTAACTTTAACTAACGCCGTTTCAGTGCTATGATGGGCACGAAAGCCAGACTGAAACTGTTCAAATAAACTATTATCCTGCAGGAATTGGCACAGCTGTTTAACTATTACTCGTTCTAAAACCTTTGACAGGAAGGGCAAATTGGATATAGGCCTATAATTGGCTAAAATGTCAGGATCTAGGGTAGGCTTTTTCAGAATTGGTTTAATAACAGCATATTTAAATGACTGTGGCACATATCCAGTAATTAATGAAGTGTTAATTATATTTAGGACAGTGCTAATAATTAGGGGCAGAATCTCTTTAAAGAGTTTTGTTGGGATTGGATCTAAGAGGCAGGTGGTTGATTTGGAAGACATGATAATAGATATGACATCAGTTTGGTCTACAGTGGTGAAATTATTTAGTGTTACAGAGAGATTTATTAAAGGGCCTAGGTTTGAAAGCGCTACTTTTTCTGATCTAATGTTTGGGAGAAATGTGTCTATTTTGTCTCTAATAGTTGATATTTTATTGTTAAAGAACTGCAGGAAATCATCAGAATGGAGCGTGGATGGAATAACTGGTTCCACGGAGGTGTGTCTGTTTGTCAGTTTGGCTACAGTACTGAACAGGAATCTAGGGTTATTCTTGTTTTCTTCTATTATGGATGAGTAATATCTAGTTTTGGCTGTACGCAAAGATGGATTATACTTTATTAAGCTATTTTTTTCCAGGCATTGAGAGAATCTTCTAAGTTGGATCGCCTCCATTGCCTCTCTAATTTACGTGTTGTTTGTTTAATGGAGCGAGTGTCAGCGTTGTACCATGGGGAGGTTAATCTAACCTTAGTAGTTTTTAACTTGAGGGGGGCGACTGTATCTAACGTAGCTTGATCTTAACACTTGGTGTTGAAATTAATGACCTCGTCGTTTTTCCCCATAATCCCATACTCTCAGATCACTTTTTAATGACCTTTCAGTTTATGCTTGAGGATATTTCCACCTCAGGGATTAAAGCACAAATGAAAAGGATACTATGTGACCGTGCTGTCTCAAAGTACAAAGAGTTAATTCAGTCACTATTTGTGTCTATGTCATGGACACATTTAGTCCCAGTATAAGTGATGAGTTAGTCGATAGTACCATGCTCACACTGCAAACTATTTTAGATATAGTTGCCCGCCTTAAATTAAAAACTACGAAGATTAGATTAACCTCCCCACGCACCTTTTCACTTGATCCGTGTCTTATTGATTTACTGCGCCTCACATGTAACAGGCGCACTTTCATTTGAATATCCCACCCCACCTGCTCAGCTAACCCCACCTATTGACCCATGACCTCTGCTCGGACTGGGAGATCCACCATTATTCGACATTGATCGCAGAGACACAGAAGGAATGTGTCGACAAACTCTAAACACTTCTGTTCCTGGTTGAAAGGAAAAACAGAAGTCGCTACATCGGCTTCAATCTTCAGAAGATGAAAGACTGAAGTGGATCAGATTTATTTTGAAGGAAACTTACCAAAGACCCTGTTAGTGTCCACTTCACAACGGACTGCTTTTTTAACCTGGGTCAGTACAACAGAACTGGCATCAAGACTGTGCCTTAAACCTGGAGCAGAACCAACTGTCCACAGCAAAACAGCAGAGAAGAAACATGTAAGTATTTTATATAATATGGTCCATGTTTGTTTTTGGAGTAATGTCAGTTAATGCTAACAAGAGCCATGACTGCCGCTAGCTAGTTCTATAACCTTACAGCAGTGAAACAACAGACGGTGTAAAAGTGCTTAGTGTTACTTGTTGGTAAGTTTATAGAGATTCTCTACATGTTTTGGACAATTACATTCTTTGCCGACACTCTGGGCTGATTAAAGCACAATGATAGGTGTAAGAGCAGCTGTAGCACACATGCTAATGATGCTAATGTAACTGGAGATAATGACTACAAATATTACTGTCCCTGGTGTTTAGACAAACACATCTACACCAATAAATAGACCCTGTAAAATAACCTTGGTTAGAAGAACACTTTCGAGGTTCAGCTCATCTTTTGGATTTTCTGGATCCACAGGATATCATGTATGACTGTAGATTCTGTCACAACTGCATCACAGTCAGTCCATGATGTGAGTTACTTCATATTTCACATGAACATTTTAATAAGTTACATAAGATTACTTGTTTTAGCTCTAGCAGTGTAGAAGTTGATGTCTTATTTTTTAAAATTATAATAGAATAGAATCTTCCAGCCCCATCCATAAGATACCTACATATATTGTGTATGAAAGCTGCCTACTGGAGCTGTTTGAGGTGTTGCACTATGTGTCAGTGGGTGTCAGATGTGCATAAAAGACAATTAGGTACGTTCATCTCTGTAGAATAAATGGTAAATGGACTGCATTTATATAGCGCTTTTCCACCTTCATGGTGCTCAAAGCGCTTTACATTAGCCTCTCATTCACCCATTCACACACACACTCATACACCAGTAGGTTTCTAAGGTCTAAGGTCAGTCCTACTAAGTCCTACTACTGACTAAGTCAGGGTTCAGTGTCTTGCCCAAGGACACTTCGACATGTGGACAGCCAGACCCGGGATGCGAACCGCCAACCTCTCGGTCATTGGCCGACCCACTCTACCAACTGAGCCATAGCCTTCTTCTTTTTTCTTTGTTGCTCATGCAAAATGCGTTGAGCTAATCAGGAAAGTTACTGAGATGTCTCCAACGTTGGCGATCCTGTGCCAGATCTTCCGCCTGTGACAAGGCAACTCCGCGCTGTTGGAGGTCATCCGCCACGACGTCAAGCCATCTGGTGCGGGGTTTTCCTCTGGGTCTTTTCCACCCAGCCGCTTTAGCATCAAACAGTAGAATGCCTCTCGTGGGGTGGTCCATTGGACAGCGGAGAACATGGCCAAACCAGCGGATGCGACGTTTTGTGGCCAGAAGAGAGGCTCTGGGCTGGTTTGTGCGGGCTCTGAGCTCCTCATTAGAAATTTTGTGAGGCCACCTGATGTTTTCGATGATTCTGAGAGCCCGACTATCGAAGCCTTCAATCCGTGAGGTTAGGGTCTTATTCAAAGGCCATGTTTCTGAGCCATACAGAAGAATGGAGAGAACACTTGTATTGTATATTCTCAGTTTCGTCTTTCGAGAGATGGTTTTATGTTGCCAGAGTGGTTTCCACAAAGATCGCATGGCAGCGGTTGCCAGGGCTCTTCTGCGGAGGATCTCTGGTTTGAGGTCTCCGTTGTCGGTCACCTCGGATCCCAGATAGATGAAGTTTTTGGCTAGCTCTACGGTGTCGTCACCAACTTGGATCGGGGGTGGATCTGGTCCTACACCGACATGCATGTACTTAATCTTTGTCCAGTTCACTTGGAGACCAAGCTTTACTGCCTCTTCACTGTACACCCTCAGAGCATCCCTCAGATCACTGTAGGAATTGCTGAATAAGATGGTATCATCAGCGTATTCCAGGTCAGTCAGTTGGTAGTTCCCAAGGGATATTCCGGGTACTCGCTCACAAACTCTGCACATCAGGTGGTCGATAATACAGTTGAACAGGTCCGGAGCGGCTACACAGCCCTGTCGGACCCCACTGGAGATGATAAACCAGTCAGAGTCTCGTCCATTTACACGGACACAGCTCTGTGCATTGCTGTAGAGCAGCTGGAAGAGGGTGGTGATCTTTGGGGGCGTGCCTAGGGCTTGTAGGATGCTCCATAGTGAGGAGTGGTGGACTGTGTCGAATGCAGCCTTCAGATCTAAGAATCCGATGTAGAGATGTTGGTCTGTTCGGAATTCGTAGACCCTCTCAATGAGCAGGCAAACAGCAGAGATGTGGTCGGCTGTGGATTGGTTGGGCATGAAACCAGCCTGCTGGGGACGGCGGCCACTTCTAATGGCTGGAAGAGCACGATTCAGCAAGACTTTCGTGAAGAGCTTGCCGGGGATGGAAAGCAGGGTGATACCTCTGTAGTTTCCACATGTCAGCCTGTCACCTTTGCGTTTCCAAAAGGGTAGGATGACCCCTTTGGTCCAATCGCTGGGGAGCTGCTCCGTTTCCCACACCTTGTTGAAGGTGTGCGTCAGCCACACGACAGTGCTGTCTCCACCTGATTTTAACATCTCAGCGGTTATGGAGCAAATGCCGGGGGCTTTCCTGTTGTTTATGGTTTTCAGAGCGGCTCTGACCTCCCCTGGTGTAATGGGGTCTGTGGTGCATGCATGGTTGTGGATTGTGCCTGCTGCTGCTGGGATGGTGGAGGGAGGCAGGGTGGTGTTATTCTGCAGTAAGAGGCTGAAGTGCTCTTTCCAGCGTTGAAGGCAGTTTTCCTCTGTTGTTACGAGATTGCCGTCAGAATCTTTCACCTGGGTTGATTTAATGCGTGGACCATTTTGAACTTGGAGGAGCAGAGTGTAAACACAGTTCATGTTGTTGGATTTGGCTGCAGACTCTAGGTGTTCTGCCTCTGCTTGCCAGAATTTCTCTCTGTCCTCGGCTATTGCGTCACTACGTACATGATTCAGTCGGCGGTACTCCTCTAGGTCTCCTTGGAGTCGTGCCTCACGCCGCTGCTCGATGATGTCAAGGGTTTCGAGATCCATGGCTTTTTGGCTGATGGTCTTGAGCCCCAAAGGATCTCCTTTGCTGACTGAAGCACACCTTTCTTGAAGGTTTCCCAGTCACTCATTTGGTCAGGAGCCAGGGTCTCGAAGGTGCGGTGGATGGAACTGCTGAAGTCTGTGGCGATGTTAGGATTTCCAAGGGCAGAGGAATCAAGGCGAGGCTGAGTCATGGTGGTGCTTTTGGCTCGAAGCTTTAGTCTAAGCTCAGCCAGCAGGAGGTGGTGATCTGTATTGCCAAGCTGGGCTCCACGGTACAGTTTGTAACCGATGACCTCCAGCGTTTGGAGATGAGGATGTGATCCAGTGCCTTCTTTGTTCTGCCGTCTGGGCTGTACCACGTCCACTGGTGGATCCGTTTCCGGGGAAACCAGGTGTCGGTGCCACAGCCGCCCTATAATAATAGCAATGCCATCATTGCTAGTTTTCCAGAAAATAGAGTAGACTAGTTTATCCTGTGTTCACATCTCAAAGGTCCATGTTTCTTAATAAAACAAAGTATAAATCAAATAAAAACTAAACTGTAATGAACACCAATTGTGAATTGAATGTCTGTGAAAATAGAAATCTTATAAATATTGTGTAATCACATATAGAATATTATGGTGAATTTGGGGGTTGTTGTAAGTTTTGTTTTCTTATTTATTAGGACTATGAAACTGTTGAAGATATCACAGAACAAAGAAAATGGAAAACTGAAGAAGTGTCTCCATAGTATTAAAAATCACATCTACTGGACCTACCAAACCCTGACCCCTGACCCCTAACCCTATCACCCCTGTGCTCCAAACCCTTCACTGGCTACCAGTTAAGTTTAGAATTAAATTTAAAATCCTCCTCCTTACATATAAAACCATTAATGGTATGGGTTAGGGGTCAGGGGTTAATGGTATGGGCCCCTCTTATCTTAAAGATGATCTGGTTCTGTACCAGCTCAATAGAACCCTTCGTTCTCAGAATGCAGGTTTATTGAAAGTTCCTAGGGTTTCTAAAAGTACAGTAGGAGCTAGAGCCTTTAGTTACCATGGTTACTGTCTTATGGAACCAGCTTCCATTTAATATTAAAGACGCCGAAACAGTCTCTATATTTAAAATTAGGCTGAAAACATTCCTGTTTGAGAAAGACTATGGTCAGGTTAGTTAAAAACAGACTGATGTCACAGTTCAGTCTCAGCTGCCCAAGGAGATAGAATGCTGGGGGAATTACAGACACTGAGTCTGTATTTGTCATTTTTATAAACTATCTTACATACAGAGTCTGTTCAGGGCTAGTCACCTGGTGTCCCCTTTCCCCCCTCCCCCCAGCTTTCTCAGCAGTGTCCATGTAGGGAGCCATGGACGACAGGATCTGCGGTAACTCGCCGGTGCCCTGTGCTGACCTGTGACCCCAGACCTCCTAACTCGCCTGTCTGGTGGATGGACCTGCCCCCCGCCCCCTCCTTCATCTACAAATGGACGTTCATTTATAGCCTGTCCGTCCATGGGAGTGGACCTGTCCTTCAGTGTGATTCTCCTCAAGATTTCTTCTTTTTCCCACTAGGTTTTTAATTTTCTTCTTGCTGAGAAGGAGGGTCAAAGGACAGGGGATGGTTGGTATATCTTTTTCTGTAGTTAATTGTGTTTTGTAAAGGCCTGTGAGATTACTTTGTTGTGATTTGGGGCTTTATAAATAAAATTTAATTGAAATTAAAGCTACGCAAACCCTCAAGTTATGAAGCAGCCTTTACTCTACTCCCAAATAACCTTCTTTCCATTTCTCACAGTTATTGGACTTTTTGGAAGAAAAAAAACAATAAGAAGTTTCAACCATAGGTATGTTTACATGCACTTAGAGAAATTTCAATTATTGCCTTACTCTGATTTTCAAAGCCATGTAAACATCTTAAATGGAATCAAATTGAACTGGAGTTTGAGAAGTCAGAGTAAGCAAGTCAGATAATACGATTGTAATCAAATTTTTCTGTACATGTAAATGCCACCCAACCTTAGTTCGACTAAGACTGGCCTGGACACGCCCCCTTCAGAAAGTGACCAGAGTCACCATGACAACATGTCTGTTACTGTAATAAATCAGAGTGGACAGTAAGTATGAAATATACAGAGCTGCTACATGGTTGTGGTCCATGTCTTCACAGTTGTGGTATGTATGTTCACGGTTGTGGTCTGTATCTTCACGCTTGTGGTCTGTATCTTCACGCTTGTGGTCCATGTCTTCATGGTTGTGATCCATATCTTCATGTTTGTGATTCATATCTTCACGGTTGTGGTCCATATCTTCATGGTTGTGATCCATATCTTCATGGTTGTGGTCCATATCTTCATGGTTGTGGTCCATATCTTCATGTTTGTGATTCATATCTTCACGGTTGTGGTCCATATCTTCATGGTTGTCATCCATATCTTCATAGTTGTGGTCCATATCTTCATGGTTGTGGTCCATATCTTCATGGTTGTGGTCCATATCTTCATGGTTGTGGTCCATATCTTCTCTGGGTGTAGTTGTCCTTCTACTACATCTGCTTCAAATCTGCCTCTTTTTTTTGTTATTCTTCTATGGTGCTAACCAGAAGCATGCTAATGCTAAAGGGCATGTCTGGGAGTGGAACAGTAATTTCTCTTGCTGGCATGTAAACACCGACTCCTGGGAAACTAGAGTTAAGTCCTTAATTGGAGTAAGGCAATAATTTGACTTTCTAAGTGCATGTCAACATACTCAGTAAAGTCAAAAAGTCATATATGAACATTTAACTGACGCTTTTCTCCTGTAGATATTGTTTTATCTGTAAAAAACAAAAGTAGAGTCCAGCTAAAGGTTGTCATTTTAGTGAGCTCATCATGATTGTTAAAATTCATTGTTTGCTTTGAATCAAAGCTTAACGCAGCCACTTACTATGATTTACATGCAAATGAAGCTGCATTTTGCTTAAAACCTGCTCACCTCTGACCCTGTGCTTTTTCTCTCAGTGAATTAAATCAGTTGGGGCTGTATTTACGCGTCATTTACAGATGAGGTGTATTATTTTGGTGCAAAGTAGTTTGCTTTCATGAGAAGGTCAGTGCAGATTATGGAGCAAATGCTGTTTTTACTTTTCCATCTGTCCTATTCGTTCATTTATTTTCTGGAACCATTTAAGCCAGAAGGTCGATCTCAGCTGATATCAAATATGACGCCAGTTTGCCAAAGGAATTACAAACAGAGATGAAGAAATATTTATCTGTAACTAACCATTAAAATGAAGGAGGCCGGTAGATATATGTTAACTGACAGTGCACACATTTGCTGATATTTGATCAGGGCGAGGAGCTACCATCCACGTTCCTGGTCTTTTTTAAAATTTTAATTAGGGCTGGGCGATATGAAGGAAAAAAATTATCTCGATATGTTTTTGCTATATCTTGATATACGATATATATCACGATATCTGTGCAGTAAAAAACAGATAAGCAAATGCGTTAAATTCAGCAAGATTTTTTTTATTGACGTGCAAACAGGTAGGCAGACAAGTGCCTAGAGGTAGACAGGTACTAGAGGTAGACAGGTACTAGAGGTAGACAGGTACTAGAGGTAGACAGCTAGGAGTAAGAAAGTGCTTGTGCACCATTTTAACATCATCAAACCAAGGAATATTGCCTTATTTTAATTGCAAACATAAAATCTGAGGGTAGACAGTTCAAGTGCTTCTTTAACATTTAAGATAAAAGACACATTAAATAGTTTTAGATATAGATTAATAGATCCTAAATCTATGAATTCTGGTGTTTATTCTGCATCAGCTTTTGTTGTGTTAAATTCACATTATTAATTTTCACTTTAATCACGTGCGCACGCACACACGCACACACACACGCACACGCACGCACGCACACACACACACACAGGCTGAGAGATATATACCATGGTTGGATTTAACTTGAGTGAGAATCTTCAAACATTTTAATGTTTTGTGCTTTATTACATTAAAACTGAGCTGCCATCCTTGGCCTTACGTGTGTGTGTGTGTGTGTGTGTGTGTTTGTGTGTGTGATAATGTCCGGGGGGGAGTTTTGACCTGCGCACAGATCAAGTTATCAGATAGTGAACAAATATTACTACTATTACTACTAGTGGAAAAGTTGCATAATAAGCATGACCCCTTGGTGACCCCCCCCCCCACACACACACACACACACACACACCTCCTCTAGGGCTAGCCAGTGTTGTTCAGTATGTTTGAAAAGAGCTGTTGGTGCTGCAGTGGAGTCACACACTAGAACATTCTCAGCAGACTGGAGCTTCCTTTACTTTCTACCTCTGTCGCATATTTATGCATCACAGTAAATATCTGCTCTACATCTGTTTTGGCAGAACATGCCACAGCAGACCCACAGGCCTCACAGATCCTGCCTGCCTCTGCTTCAGCACTGACTTTACTATATGTGCATTCAAATTCACTTTCAACAGAAGAAGAACACGAGCGCGTGTTGTAGCGAGCGAGCGACAAATCCTTGACAACGCTGCTCAAAAGCCCACGAGCGCATCCACACACGGGTGTCGTCATGGAAGGTGTCTGGAGACTCCATCTGGCCTGAGGCATGTTGATGTTACCTGGAGAATGACTGGGATTTTCACTGACAGGTGAAACTTGGTTAAGAGTAAACATTACACTCAGTTTGTATGAGATAGAGACAGCGAGGAGGAGGAGGAGGAAGAGGAGGAAGAGGAGGAGGAGATGGAAAACAATCGCTACACAATATGATCAGGACGTGAATTTGGAATTCAGTTGGAAAAATTTTAAAGGCGTCATTCCGCTGAAAACCACTTTTCCACGCTCCTTTTAGAATCTGATGGGTCACCCCGAGTTACCGACACATGCTGTGTTTGAAAATGGTTTGTCACCTCCACTGGCTGCATACGAGGGACCCAGAAAAAAATGGTCCACCTGACGTCAGATGGGGTTAAGCCCCTCCCATATTGTAGTTAATCTGAGTTAGCATTAGCATCTACAAGACAACACAGTAGCTGCTGCACAAACTTGAAAGAAATGTTGGATCAAACTGGTTCATGTGTCTCTGTGGAAATAAAGCCTCGTTTGTTTCCCTGCACGTTTTCAGAACAAGCTATGGCACGAAACCTAGCTGGATGCTGCTTGGATAAAGCTACACAGCGAGAGGGGAGGGGGGAGTGTTCATTCTAAGCCAATGAGAGACGCCTCATCACCGCGTCATGGACATGTATGAGGAAGTACCGCTAAACTCTGTTGTTCCACCTCCAGTCATTTTTCTACCATGTAAAAATGGTTTGAAACAAAAAAATCCTGACGTTTTTTTAAATAGAACCAACACACAATGTATTCAATAACAACGGAGAACAAAGTAATATTAGAGTAGCTTTGCATGATCTCCAGCTCAAAAATCTACTAGCGTTTACAAAAGTCCAGTTTCTGCCTCTGCCTGAAATGCTCTGTTATGGCTTCTGGCCAATCTCGTTGTTCTCTGATTGGCCAGCTCACTGGTATGGGGCCATCTCGCTACCATTAACCTGTGACATTGAAAATAGTAACTTGGCATTGTAGAAAATGGTGCATTGTCATTGTAACAGGTATTGGCAGGTTTTCAGTTTCAGTTTTAATTTTTTCAGTTTCAACGTACTGGCACTGTTTTGTACACATGAGGGGGCGGGGGGAGAGGGCGGGGCTTATAGCACGAGAACACGCTTCTACATTCTGAGGAGAGAGAAGCCCCCCCTCGTGGCTACAGCCATTACCTTCAAACAAACTGGATTCCTTCACCCGGGACTCCCAAACCACCAGTAAATCTGTTTCTCTTTATTAGTTTTATTATTTGTATTTAGTGTTTGTTTGTTTTTTTCACATATAAACTTGTTGCGTTATAATCACTTTATACTTCTTGCAGTCAGTCACTGCAGTCTATCTGTAAATTCCAACAGTAATAATTGCTTGAACATCAGTAAACTGTGCAGGTTTATTAAGTGGTGGTAGAATAATGTTAGGTGTTGAAGAACCCCTCCTGTAAGTGTTAATGTTTCTGTTGTAAACTCCTCAAAGCACTTTCATATATAGCTTAGGCAACATTAGCATGATATGAAGAATAAAGTGATTATAACACAACAACGTTCTATGTGAAGAAAACACTATATACTAATAATAAAACTAATAAAGAGAAACAGACTGACCATCCTGGCTCAATCCCTATACTCTGCAGAGTATGTTTAACATATATGGAGCAGACTATGGATCTCTGAGGAGGAGGAGGAGAAGTGAGGAAGAGTAACTTGTGCCATCATGCAACCAATTCTTTTTTTTTTCTTTTTTTTCATTGAAAATGAACATAAAAGGTCATTAGGCTCTTAATTACTCATGTGATGCAATATAATGCATATATTTACCAACATCACTTTCATACATAAGAGGGACTGAATACTATAATCACCTCTCATTACAACAACAGCCTTGTGACAGTGACAATATTAGAAAAGTAGAGTTTTTTGAAAGTGTAATTCATGTCAGACCTTGTGTATTTCTTGACATTACAGATTTGTGCAATGTAAATGAACTGCATTTATATAGTTCTTTTCCACCTTCATGGTGTTCAAAGCTCTTTACATTAGCCTCTCATTCACCCATTCACACACACTCATACACCAGTAGGTTTCTAAGGTCAAAGGTCAGTCCTACTGGGGGCCTAAGTCAGGGTTCAGTGTCTTGCCCAAGGACACTTCGACATGTGGACAGCCAGAGCCGGGACGCGAACCTCTTGGTCATTGGGCGACCCACTCTACCAACTGAACCACAGCCGCCCGTAATGTAAAAATTATAATAAATAAATAAAAAACTGAATGAACCAAAATAAAAAAGAATAAACACACATTTGCTGTTATGACCCCACCACACCACTGGGGTGTGTAGGTCTGTTTCCACTTGTATTATTCACAGGACTGTCTCTTGGCAGGGCTTTTGTTCTCTGGATACGTCATCAGTGGATGCGCTGCACCTGGGCCCAGTGTCAGGCTCATCCATTGGCTCACCCTATAAAAGCCCGCCTCCTAGATGCTGAGGCAGGGCTTCGGACGGTTGGCTGCTCCACCCCGACTGGCACTCCGCTACAGAACCACCTCAACTCGCACTATTAACATTTATTTGCACATTTTTTCTGTTATCCGTTTTTAAAATATATACACATGTCTACCCACAATCCACTACTGACTGTTTTTGTTGTGGACTCTGAGATAGTATTTCACAGTATGACATAAATAAAAACTGCCTTCTGTTTTTTGTACATGGTATGAAGGTGTTATCGTTGCGGTTCCTACAGAAGTTTGGTCAGCTGGTGTTGGGGACATCTGGGAAGACATGTCCAGTGATGACCTCAAACTGTGTGGACAGGTCCTCTGGTTTGGGGATTTGAGTTCCTCAACATATGGGGAGGGATGTTCAAAGACCAAAGTCATCAGGTCCTGCACATACATATGCTAAAAGACAAAACAACAACAAATCCTTGTTTAGATATGTAGAAATACTTCGTATACTTTCTTATTTATTTGTTGACGAGCGTTTGTACTTTTTATTTATTTCCACTCATTTTGTTATTGTAAAATAACTATTTTAATAATAAAAATGTTGTCATACTTACAGAACGTTTCCTTTTTCTTCACAGGTTTTGCAGTCGCTTTTCCTTTCTTCAACTTCAGAAAGAAACACTTATCATGTACAAACTGAAATCTAACTATTTATGTGCATTGAAGTTTAAAATGCTGCAGACTGAATTGAAAGAAAAACAGCCAATTGGTTTCAACTTAGAATAAAGGAGTTCACTTTTTCATGTTGTCCATAGTTCTCCTTGAAAGGAGTCGTTCCATGGTTATGTCATTAATATTACTGTGTTCTCCATTGTTATTGAATACATTGTGTTGGTTCTATTTAAAACAAACGTCCAGATTGCTTTGTTTACAGCTGTTTCTTCACGGTAGAAAAATGACTTGAGGTCGAACAACAGAGTTTACCAGTACCTACCTCTTCATATGCGGTCACGAGGCGTCTCTGATTGGCTCAGAATGCGTGAAGGAACACTCCCCCCTCCCCTCTTGCTGTGTATGTATTTACCTTTACCCAAGCAGCATCCAGCTGGTTTCATGCTGTTGCTTGTTCTGAAAACATGCAGGAAAAAAACAAGGCTTTATTTCTACAGACACATGAACCAGTTTGATCCGCCATTTTTTCCCAGTTTGTGCAGCAGCTACTGTGGCGCCGTCTACTCTTGTAGATGCTAATGCTAATGCTACTTCAGATTCACTGCCGGGGACGGGCTTAACCCCACGTGGGTGACGCTAAAGTCCCTCTGTCGTCAAATGGACCGTTTTTTTTTTGCATCCCTCGTTCCTCTTGTTGTTTTCTGTGAATGCGGTATGCAGCCAGTGGAGGTGATGAACCGCTGTCAAAGGAGCATGTGTTGGTAAGCCGGGGTGACCCATAAGATTCCAAAAGGAGAGAATTACTCCTTTAAAACTAATTTGAAGCCTGCACACAGTAAGACTTCTGAAACATTTGTGTAACTCTAACAAACAATACAACTTTGTAAGTGTGGGACTGTACATCAACACTGCTAAGACTCTCTTCAACAGTAAAATCATAGCAGTGCATATATTCAATTCAACAGCATAAACGTAGTCATGTTACAGCAGAATTTGAGGATTGGACAAGGCCAGGCAGTAAAGGTGTTTATTCACCTGCAGAACATTCCAATGACAGGAAAAAACACATTCCTTGGGGAAAATTGTAGAATTCCACTGTGGTATAACTCCAACGATGACGTGTGGAAGTTTTGGCTCAGCTTCTCAACTTCCTGAAGAAGCTTTTTGTTCATCAACAGTTTCTCAACGTACCATTGAACCTGACATGACGGAGACAAAATAGAGTGAGTGTAGGTGCAGCAGTTTGTAATGACTATCATGAAAGTTGTTATGATTATGACTAAATATAAACTCTTACAAACCTAGTTGAAACCACTTCTCTAGAGCCACGGTTCTCAAACTGGGGTCCGCGGACCCCTAGGGGGACGTGGCGCATGTCCAGGGGGTACGCGAAATTATTCACGGTTTTGTTTTGTTTGTTTTTTTTGTTTGTTTTGTTTTTTGCTGTTTAATTTTGAAATGCGGAAGTTTTATTTTGTAGCGAGCGGGCGGAAGTAACAGCGCTGTTTGACGCCAGCTTGACTAAATTGAGACGGAGCGAGTCACAGGCTATTTTTAGCCACCCTGCAGCGAACATGGATCGATTTTTGTGTCCGCCAAGTTCCTCAAGAAGTGGTAAAAGAAATGACAATGAAAATGACAATGACAAAAACAAACGCCCTAACCCTAAAAAGAGAAAGTACATTGATAGTTATATTGAGTTTGACAAGATCATCCCTCTCATTAAGTCTCTGTCTGTCTGTCTGTCTGTCTGTCTGTCTGTCTGTCTGTCTGTCACACACACACACACACACACACACACACACACACACACACACTGTTTTGTGTGTCTTTTGTTCCGTTTATTATTTTAAAATTATTTAAAATTGTTGTTTCTGAAGTGTTCATTTATATTATAATACCTGAAAATGTGGCTGGTTTGCACAAAAGCACTATTAAAAAAGGTTATCATTGTTTCATAATAATCATTGTTGAAGTGGTTTTTTATCATTTTCAGTATCGTGAGGATGAGGGGGGACATGGAAAAATTTCACCCCTCCAAGGGGGACCTGGGCCAAAAAAGTTTGACAACCCCTGGTCTAGAGACTATCAGGATGAACAGACTTGGGGAAGAGGGGTCTTCATGCATGTGGACGTCCTAAATGTGACTCAACAAGGACTTCCACTTTGCCACCTTCTCAGGCCCTGTTGTTGTTGATGATGTCACTGTCCAGTAGATGACAGGCAACCACTTTTCCACCTCCTGACGCTCCTTATTTCTAGCCAGGCCAGACAGTTTTTTGGACAAACCTAAGAAGGGGGACATATTTTCTGAAGATGTAAAAAAGATTCAAAACATATGAGTTTCCATCTTTGTCTCAGCCTGAAGCACATGATGAAATTATGTTGGAATTTAAATTCTAAAGTGTAATTCTGTTTCTACACATGAAAGTCCACTTTAATAATAACAGTATTTATTCAAAGTGCCACATATCATAGTACTGAGGGATGCATTGTTCCCTCAAGTACTTCTGGGCCTGGGTCTGGTGGTCAGTAACACTGTCGTCCATATGCACATGGTTGAAGTGCTCTTCCATATGAGAGCTGCCACCTACTTCATTACACTGTGGAGAAAAAAAGAGAGCACATACGTAGAACACTGGTAGATATTTACCAAAAATGACACAATACATAATAATTGAGATTTACCTGTACCAGCTGAATATCTAATATTTAGTTGTTGTCCAGGCTCATGAGGGTGTAACTTCTAAATTAGGCTGAGTGTCCTGATAAAGAATAAGAGAACATATTAATTCCAATATTTATATTTAAAATGAAAAACTATGTATTAATCAATAAAATATGTTTGAGTTCTTACCTGGTGAGTCTGCCCTCATGTCTCTAACCAGTGCATTTGTGCCTTTCTGTTGTAGGTCCTGGAACATGGTGCTCTGATCTTCCTTCCACTTGTGATTCATTGCTAGTTCAAGTTACGTTCTTGCGTGTCTCTTGAAGGTGTCATATTTGAAAAGCTGCAGTTTGATTGCTTTGCAGATCTGACAACCAAGCAGAGTTGATATTAGTTTTCCTTTTTTGAGATTTATGGATGAAAGAAATCAGTCCCACAGCGATAATGTCAGTGCAATAAGTTCCATAGTGCAATAATGTCTATTGGTGAAATACAAACTATGAGGATTTCTGTGTGTATGTATGTATGTATGTGTATTATGCATATGTTCTTATGTCCTTAAATGCAAGTGTGTGTGTGTGTGTGTGTGTGTGTGTGTCATGTCATTCACATAACACTCATAAAATGGTACTAGTATAGTATGTACTGTATAAGAAAAATAGCAGAGGTTTGTGTATATAAATGGTCTGCATTTATATCAAAGCGGTTCACATTCACCCATTCACACACACTCATACACCAGTAGGTTTCTAAGGTTCTTTCAGTCCTACTGGGGGCTTAAGTGAGGGTTCAGTGTCTTGCCCAAGGACCCTTCATCATGTGAACTGCCAACCTCTCGGTCACTGGGTGGCCCACGCTACAGTCGCCCGGGAGGGTGCCTGTGGCTCAGTGTATATGTGTATGTGTATATGCTGAGTAGTCTAAGTAAAAACAGTCAGTAATAGGAGTATTCTATATTTTACTGTAATCGTGCAAAAACACAGTGCTTACAGACGTCATGTCAATAGTTGTGTGTTATTATGACTCTTAGTGCAGGGCCGCTAGCACTGCAAGCCTGTTGTGATGTGCTCCGATAAACAAAAGAATTTGAAAAGTAATGTTAGTCTTCAGAGTTAAAGTGAATTCAAACACATTTAACACCAAGAAACATGTGAAACAAATATATCTAATGACAATATTTGTTGCTTGTGATAGCTAACGTTAGCTACGTTAGTTACATTGATAACGTTAGCTATCTTAATTACTTAGCTAATGTTAGCTTTGTAAGTGGATAGCATAATAGTTCTCCTTTAAGGGATTTTATGTTTAAAAATAAGTGGACTATATACAACCAGAAACATCTTTCTGCTACATGTTTAAATGTACAGATGAAATAATATTGTAGGTAGGAATGGTGAAATTCATAAACTAGAAAAGCACTCTGAGACCGGAAACCTCCGCCAGGGCAGACCTCCCCCCTTCGAATGAAGAGAGGTCGACCAAGGGTATGTTTTCACTGGAGTTTGTCTGCCTGTCTGTCTGTCTGTGTGTGTCTGCATGTCTGTCTGTCTGTGTGTGTCTGTCTGCCTGTCTGTGTGTGTGTGTCTGCCTGTCTGTCTGTCTGTGTGTGTCTGCATGTCTGTCTGTCTGTCTGTGTGTGTCTGCCTGTCTGTCTGTGTCTGCCTGTCTGTCTGTGTGTGTGTGTGTGTCTGTCTGTGTGTGTCTGCCTGTCTGTCTGCCTGTGTGTGTCTGCATGTCTGTCTGTCTGTGTGTGTCTGCATGTCTGTCTGTCTGTGTGTGTCTGCATGTCTGTCTGTCTGTGTGTGTCTGTCTGCCTGTCTGTGTGTGTCTGCCTGTCTGTCTGTCTGTGTGTGTCTGCATGTCTGTCTGTCTGTGTGTGTCTGCCTGTCTGTCTGTGTGTGTGTGTGTCTGTCTGTGTGTCTGCCTGTTTGTCTGCCTGTGTGTGTGTGTCTGTCTGTCTGTGTGTGTCTGCCTGTCTGTCTGCCTGCCTGTGTGTGTGTCTGTCTGTCTGTGTGTCTGCCTGTCTGTGTGTCTGTGTGTGTCTGTCTGTGTGTGTCTGTCTGCCTGTCTGTGTGTGTCTGCCTGTCTGTCTGTGTCTGCCTGTCTGTCTGTGTGTGTGTGTCTGTCTGTCTGTGTGTCTGCCTGTCTGTCTGCCTGTGTGTGTCTGCCTGTGTGTGTCTGCCTGTGTGTGTCTGTCTGTGTGTGTCTGTCTGTCAACAACATTACTCAAAACGTTATGGATGGATTTTGATTAAAAAACAAGTCATTAAATGTTGTTAGTGTCACAAGGAACAAATGATTACATTTTGGTGGTGATCTGGAAGAGATCCTGGATTCTGGATCACTTTTGCAGTAAATGGAGAATACATTTCATAGTGATCCAGAATCCAGGATCTCTTCCAGATCACCACCAAAATGTAATCATATTCTTTATATTTATATAAATATATGTACTTTATACTCTTTACATTTATATAAATATATGTACTTTATACTCTTTATATTTATATAAATATATGTACTTTATACTCTTTACATTTATATAAATATATGTACTTTATACTCTTTACATTTATATAAATATATGTACTTTATACTCTTTACATTTATATAAATATATGTACTTTAATTAATGAAATACATTTGTTATAGCTGCCTCACTGAAAAGTTACTCTTCAGGCAATTGTCTATTATTATTATTATTATTATATTTATTATTATTATTATTATTATTATTATTATTATTACTACTACTACTGTCTTAAAGTAAAAAATATTTGGTATAAATGTACTTATTTTTATTGTTATATTTTCCCAGTGCAGGTTGTTCTGTAGCCTGGTGTTTCTACAGGTGTTTGACTGGAACAGTAAATGTTGGTAGTCATCCAAGGGTTTAATGCACACACTCCACACCTGCTTAAACCCCACAGAAGGAAGCTATTATCATGCCATTACCTGTGGGTGTCTGCAGTATGAGGCCCAGCCACAACCAAGGCACAACATACATCTTTATCTGCGTCCACTTACAAAAGGTTATCTTTCATATTGCTCAAATGTTACCTGATAAATGTCCTGGTAACTCTCAATATTTCCACAGCGGGTGGCACATTTGTCATCGTTGAGACGCCGGCAGAGAGGGCCACAGATGGGAACCCCTCCCCGAGTCTGGCGTTGACGTATGAGCTCCGGGTCCGACCAGACGAGCGTGTGTGATGGATGACCTCGGCCTCCTGGATCTCCAGCAGAGAGAAGCTCCAATGGGACGGAATGAACCACGGTGACTTTTTACAGGCAGACTTAGACTAAAGCAAAAACTGAAACTACTCAACACATCTGCAGTTGTTTTTTTTACCTTATGTAAAATGTACATTGGGCTTTTTTATAACAAGTTTAAACTGACATCCCATAAAAATGTTAAAAATGTACCTGAAAAAAACTGTTTCTGAAAAGGCCATTATTTCACTTTAAAAAAAAAGACCAAACTAGTCTAAAGTCTAAAGAGGTTCATTCAGAATAAAGATTCATTCCTCTTCCACATGAACCATGTAAACACTGAATTCCAATTGAAAAAGACAATTCACTATTAAACTGAATTCAAAATAAAGTCACTGGTTTATTATTCTGGTCTTAATTCTGAATTCAATGGAAACACTTAATTCCTCTGCAACATTATTCCTGTTAATGTCTATGTTTACATGATGTTTTTTTTTTTATTCAGAATTATTTATTCAGAATTAAAGCTATTTCCAATGGATTTATATTGACATGTTAATTCTGGATGAAGGTTTCCATGGAAACAGGTGTATTCTGCTCAAGTTAATTGTTCTTTCAGAGCTGGAGGTAAAGAGGGTTCTGATTGGACAGAACGTCCACTTACCATCTGGATGTCTACTGGCGTCCACTTCCTGTTTTGTATTGATTTCAATTATCAACATGTCGGAACAGATACTACAGGTGATGTTTGACTTTATTTTTGAGGTAGTATTGGGCCTTTTACATGTACTACACGTACTCTATTTACGAAAAATTCATGGTACGAAAACACTTGTGGTATGAATTTATTTCGTAGGTAGAGGTACCACTGTGTATTTGTGGCAATCGGTTTTCATTCTGTGGTGCTGCAGCACAAATTACTCAATACACTGCACCCGTTTCCATGGAAACCTTTATTCGGAATTAACATGTCCATGTACGAAGAAAATCTCTTTAATTCTAAATTATTTTACTTAGAATAAATAATTCTGCATTAAAAACGTCATGTAAACGTAGCCATTAATTCAGTGAGTTAATTCAAATGACATTAAGGCAGTGAATCTCTTTCAGTCCTAGAACAGTTTGCTATAATATGTTCCAAATAAAAGTTCATTATATCTCTGACATTCCATTTGGTTGTTTTTGGTCCAACTGCTAGAAATGATAAAAATAGACTTCGTAAGTGTAGCGTCTTTATCCTGGTCATAGAATAAAAGGACACTTACAGAGTTGGACAGAGTTAACTGGAGACAAATGCATTAAGTAACAGTTGATTTGATATTTGCACAAATTCAACTTCTACAGTGTATGAAAATAAAAAGGACAAAACAGAAGGAAAAATAGAGCTCTTCCTTTTGCAAAATAATAAAATAAAACAAAATAAAAAATGTTCAAAAGAACGTCTCAGAAGGTTAGAGTTCAAATAAGTGTGTAAACTTCTTCCATTGGTTAGTACCTGGGGCCACGTTCTGTTATTTTCTTCTCTGTATCAGTAGTGAGATGACGTCTGTTCCTTGGACTGGGTCCCACAGTTGGCCAGACAGTTGTCCTCCTGGCTCCAATCTTCATCAGTCCTAAAAATACCAGTCTACACAGAAAGTGCAGAATAAATATGAATTATTCTTTATTCAGATCACGACATCATTCTATATTTCACAGGGTTTCCTCCAGTACATTATGAACCGCTACTTTTGTACAACCATATATATATATATATATATATATATATATATATATATATATATATATAAAATGTATGTGTTAAAAAAAGTATAACTGTTATAATTCAAACGGGTACCAAGCCTAGCTACAACTAGCATAATTAGCCTAGTAAACTAGCCCGCCTCTAGTGGCAAAAAAAATTTCTGCCTGAATCATTGGACTAGCCACGCTACATAGAGCCTCAGCCAGGATTTCAGGATTTTACCGGTCCAATCACAACGCTCCATTTGTGTAGCAAGATTGTAGGGCGGGGCTTAGCACAATGACGACAGGGTTGAAGAAGTATGAACTTATAAACAGTCTATGGTCGGATAAGCAGCATGTAAACGGAGCCGCTTGGATATTTTTCCTCCACTGTTAGCGGTGTGTTAGCGTTAATTAGCCTAGCCTATAGGATGTTAAAACAAGCAGATAGTTTAGAGTTGTTTTCATTGCTCTGTATACGTCACATTGTTGGTTGCTGTGATTGGTCAGAGCACTGGCCTATTACGTCCAGATCAGTTTGAAAGACCGCCGTTGAGCCCAGTCTATGGATCGTATCCAGACTATGACTTCATGTCACAGTCAGGCTTAACGAGCTAAAACATAATGTTAACATGAATATTAATAATGTTCATGTTAACATTATGAACATGTTATTCATCTTACAGTTTGGCCCTGCCTTGGATATCGATGTAAATATCTGTAGAATAAAACGTCCTTGACATGTTTTCTATTAAAGGGATAGTTCACTATTTTTCACCATCTTTACTCTGGTGCACCCACAGTGACTTACCCCCGACAGTGTCCTGTGAGTTCTGGTCTGGATTTGGTCAAAGCGAAAGTAGTCCCGGCAGGTTTCCTGGGGTCAACATGTGTTTACATAACTACACTGTCACCAAAGAAAAAGTCGTACCTCCTAATTGCTTGCAGCTACTTTCTGTCAATAGTGATCATTGGTCGTTGTCACTGCTAACAGCTGTGCACCTGTACGTAGCAGCCGCTAACACTGCCCAACAACTGATGAAAGTAGTTTGATAATTGTAATTTAAATATTAGGTACAATTTTCTATTAATATATACACTTTATTAACTGAATTTGCAGGAAGGGGTCGTCCATCATGGCTGAGAGTTTTAAAGATGATGAGCGGCTCCCAGTGTTTTTGTTTCCATGGAAACCAGGTTCAAATGTGTCTTTGGGTGTTACAGGTTGTCGACCCCTGGTTTAGATGCTGCGTTAGCGTTGATAAGTTTTGAATGATGAAGCAGAACAAACATATTTATAAACATATTAACTTACAAACAATGACATGGAATTTTAACAGAGAAATAAACGTTGGTAGTAATGTGAGTAAGGTCAAAGGTCATGTGATGTTCAGGTATGTGAGTAAGGTCAAAGGTCATGTGATGTTCAGGTATGTGAGTAAGGTCAAAGGTCATGTGATGTTCAGGTATGTGTGTAAGGTCAAAGGTCATGTGATGTTCAGGTATGTGAGTGAGGTCAAAGGTCATGTGATGTTCAGGTATGTGTGTAAGGTCAAAGGTCATGTGATGTTCAGGTATGTGAGTGAGGTCAAAGGTCATGTGATGTTCAGGTATGTGAGTAAGGTCAAAGGTCATGTGATGTTCATAGAGACCATTTACTACAGGTCTGTCCTTTTCAAATATATCTCTTGTGGTCTGTGTCTTTACATTTTACATTTCTATAAATATATTTTTTTTTACTTTTATCTCATAATCATACATTTTTTACTCTCATATCTTTGTTAGATTTCTTAAAATCACATTAGTTCCAGACCTATTGCCTATAAATCAGATATGAGACAAATACACTTGTTCATATTGATATTTTTCCATTGAACAGTTGAACTAAAGGTCAAAACTCTCACAGTTTAGTCAGAACTGTTGATCAACAAACAGAAACTTAGTGAAGATAATAACATCCCATAATAAGTGGAGACTTTCATGAGTCATTTTTTTCTTCATCTTCCAGTCCAGTGGAGAAAACACAGGCCTTCTGTTCTTTTCTGTTCTTTTCTTAGCTTTCTGCAAAAGTTGTTTCTTTCTGGTTCTCATCCCATCTGGTCACATTTTTTGATGTTTTGGTCAAAGACCCCATGCCGTTGGTTTTTCCTCAGTGACTCACTCGTGGTCACAGAAATAACCCCGACTGTCATTAGAAATAAATCCACTTCATATCTGTACAAGTCAACACATGGGTGCATTTAGGAAACTCTTAACCATAATTAGAGCTGCTTTTTGTTCCAAAAATACAAATGGTTTTAGTCCAAAGGAATATTCTGTCCTAAAATTAAAAAGTAGAGTTCTGTTATTGTTCAGTCCCAGTAGTTGTAAGTAGATCATTGGATATTATTGTTTAACTACTTCTACAAAAACCACAGTGTGACTGATATATGGATTCATTCTGGTAGTGATTAATGACTGGGAATTTACAGTTTTTATCTCATAATTTTGACTTCACTTAATGTGTCTTACATATGAAAAACCTTTTTAAAAACCATTCAGTGACAGTGTGCCTTATAGTCTTATAATATAGTCAGTGACTGACTAAACTATTGGGGCAGGGTCTTAAATGGACACAGTAATGGTCTTTACTGTCTTTTTGTTTTGTTTTCCTTTTTGCAGGTACTGTACAAACACTCAACTATTTTCTCCAAAATGACATTTGAAATGAGATATTTTATTACATGACAAAGAATGATTTGAATGTTGGAAAAAAACACAATAACTCATTTTCACAAAAAAAAATGTAAATAATTCAATTCCTGCCTTTTTGCTTTGTAGGATAGTACTGGTGTCAGGTTCCAAACACTGTCTGCACATTATGATCCATTCACTTTACACTTTTTTAAACTGCAAAATAATCAAGAACATTCACAAAAATAAAGACATTTGTTGAGAAAATGAACAAAATATGTAGAAAAAACATTTTTAAAGCAAGAAAATGTATAAAATTTGGACTAATTCTGAAAGAAAATTAACAAATAAATTTTTGAAATTAGAAAAAAAATGCATTCATTTTTGTTCATTTTACTGAATATTTTGGTCATATATATATATATATATATATATATATATATATATATATATATATATATATATATATATATATATATATATATACAGCTAATCAGTACTGAAGTAATTTGTTTTCTGATCAAATTATGTAAGGTTTAGCACATTTCATGTGTGTAGAAGATACTTGTGTTATATAAGTGTTATAAATATAGGCTCCTCTATCGACACAGAATAAACATATGTTCAGTTCCAGTGTCTCTGAAAGACTGAACACAGAATAAATGCTAGTTTCTTCTTCTTTTCCAGTTTGGGTCCAGTTCAGATGTTATTGTTCTGCCGTACTTGTGACACAAAGTGAGTTGTTTAAGTTGGTTCTGTAAGTGGAACAGCAGGTTCCATCTGTCCTGTCTGACAAAAACACACCTCCACCAGCACACGTCCTCAAAGGCCTCACACTTCCCTTCAATGCGTGTGGGCAAAAACTGAGAACTTTTTCAGCTGCTGCAGACACACAGAACAGAAGAATACCTGCTGCCTGACAAATGCACACAGGCACAGCTTTTGTTCAACGCTTACCACTGTCATTTTTAAAAATGTTTTTCCTCCTCTTCTTTCAAAAATGCAAAAATCCTCTAATAATACACTCCTGTGCACTAAAATACAGAAGAATGCACTCAAAATACAATAAAATTAACTAAAAGAAAAACACAAAAATTGACCAAACTACAATAAAATGTGCTAAAATGACATAAAAATATACAAAGTACACTAAACTGCAGTAGAAATACACTAAAATATATTAAATTGGACAAAAAATACACTAAAATGGATTAAAAATATACAAAAAACTACTACAATAATATAAAATGCACCAAAAATACACTAAAATATATTAAATTGCACAAAAAACACACTAAAATGGATTTAAAATACCCTAAGATTAACCAAACATATACTAAAAACCACACACTAAAATGCACTAAAAATACACAAAAATGCACTAAACTGCTGTAAAAAAAAAAATACACTAAATTGCACAAAAAAATTTAATTCAAGGCACTAAAAATACACTAAAAACCATTAAAAATACACAAAAAACATCACTTAAATGCACTAAAAAACTTTTGCAAAAAAACACTAAAATGAAAAAAATACATCGAAAAACACAGACTAAAATATACACAAATATAATAACATGCACAAAATATGATTAAAATGCACTAAAAACACTTGCAAAAAATACTCTAAATTGCACAAAAAAATAAAAGGCAGTGAAATACAAAAAAATACAGTAAAATGCACTAAAAACATAATTAAAATGCACTTGAGTTTCTAGTTCTTTTCCCTGTTATTATTTTCCTGTGTTCTGGTCTTTTCAGATCATATTGGGTTGAATGTGACCTTTAACCCCTCCCCATTTACAATAATAGTCTTTTACTTCCTCACAGAAAAACGCTCACCACTTACCACTGTCATTTTGTTTATGTTCTTCTTCTTGTGCCTAAACATTGACAAACTTTCATGTGTGTGATCTTCCTCCTTTTATTGCTCAGACCCAGAGTGGATGAAAACCAATTTGATTTCCAAATCTTCAGATATGATGTCTGCTGCGGTGCACAAGTTCAGCTCCGAGGTTTACTTTCCATAAACGCACAGATGGCTTCAGCCAGGGATTGTAAAGGTAAGCTAACCCAGTCCCTGCAATTTCCCAGCAGCCACTGCGGTCTGTCTGGTTTGTTTGTCGTCTCTGCAGGACCGTGCTGGTTCCTGTGTGTTGACGGTCGACCATCTGCTGCACAAGACAAACTAGATCTGATAGAACTTCCCCAGTCTGTGTTTACTGTGGCTGTAACAGCTTTAAGTTTGGGACTAAAGATAATCACTGATGATAGTTTGACTGAGGTGTCGCCGCAAATCGACGCATATGTTCCAGGATGTGACAAAAGGAAATATACTAAAATGCACAAAAATACAGTAAAATGCACAACAACAACATAAGAAATTCACTAAAAATACAATAAAATACACTAAAAAATATAATAAATTCACTAAAAATAAAATGAAATGCACTAAAAATACAGTAAAATGCAGTAAAAATATAATAAACTGTACTAAAAATACAATAAAATACTCTAAAATTTATAATAAATTCACTAACAATACAATGAAATGCACTAAAAATATAATAAAATGCACAAAAAATACAGTAAAATGCAGTAAAAATATAATAAACTGTACTAAAAATACAATAAAATACACTAAAAAATATAATAAATTCACTAAAAATACAATAAAATACACTAAAAAATATAATAAATTCATTAAAAATACAATGAAATGCACTAAAAAATATAATAAATTCATTAAAAATACAATGAAATGCACTAACAAATATAACAAAATGCACAAAAAATACAGTAAAATGCAGTAAAAATATCATAAACTGTACTAAAAATACAGTAAAATGCACAAAAAAATATATAATAAATTCACAAAAAATACAATAAAATGCACTAAAAATACAAAAGAAAATTCCCAAAATACAGTAAAATGCACAAAACAATAAAATAAAATGCAGTAAAACTATAATAAAATGCAATAAAACTATAATAAAATACAGTAAAACTATAATAAAATGCAGTAAAACTATAATAAAATGCAATAAAACTATAATAAAATGCAATAAAACTATAATAAAATACAGTAAAACTATAATAAAATACAGTAAAACTATAATAAAATGCAGTAAAACTATAATAAAATGCAATAAAACTATAATAAAATGCAATAAAACTATAATAAAATGCAATAAAACTATAATAAAATGCAATAAAACTATAATAAAATACAGTAAAACTATAATAAAATGCAGTAAAACTATAATAAAATGCAGTAAAAACACCCTTTATAAATGAAGTCTGTGTTTACTGTGGCTGTAACAGCTTTAAGTTTGGGACTAAAGATAATCACTGATGATAGTTTGACTGAGGCGTCGTCACAAATCGACGCATATGTTCCAGGATGTGACAAAAGAAAACGTCAAAGAACAGCTTTTAATACGATTTTATTTAGTGATTTTTAAAGAAACAAAACACAGAAGATGATGACGTGTGACCAGCGGCGTCTGAAATACAGTGAAAAAAAAACAGAACATTGTGATTTCAGCTTCACATCCCTCTTTTGGATCTTGTTCTGTAGGTCTATTGTTCTATTGAAGCCACACTAGCTCCTCCTACCATCAGTAGTATTTATAAAGGATGTGAAACCAAGTGTTAGACTGAGCCGTGCTGTTCCATGCAGCTTCATTTATATTTACAAACACTTCAGACGTCTTATGAGTCCATGTCTGTGGACACTTAGGTTTAAGGACCTCTACCTTCTAGGTCAGTGTGATGTTGGTTAGTCTATAGAGTCAGTAAAAAAACATGTCCAAACACAGTTTGGCTCAAAACGGCAAAATCAAAAGTTGTCAGAGTTCCTCCAAATGTTGTGGTTTTAATGTGGACTATATGTACGTACTAATAATCATCTAAAACATTAAATAAACAGGTTGTTACTCTGGATAATCCCATTAAGCACATATTTACACTTTTGTTTATTTTTTATGTCGTACTTCAACTATGGACTTTTTTCACAAAAAGCCTAAATGCGTCAGAGGAGCGTAACCCAACTTCCTGTTAAACGTCAACACAGTACAAAGTAATAGTGAGACTCTTTTCAAGTTCCTGAAGAAATTTTCCACTTTTAACATTTGCAGATATTGGAAAATTCACGAAGAAAAACTAACTTTATAAAGGCTACATTTTTTTCTGTGAGGAAAAAATATCAAAGTAAAGAGAGAGAGCAGTGGTACTGTCCACTTCTACTGAGGACTAGGGTTCTAGGGTTCTGTATGGACAGTATAGACCAGGGTTTGTCAAACTGATGATAAAAAAACACTTCAACAATGATTATTATGAAACAATAACCTTTTTTAATAGTGCTTTTGTACAAACCAGCCACATTTTCAGGTATTATAATATAAATGAACACTTCACAAACAACTATTTTAAATAATTTTAAAATAATAAACGGAACAAAAGCTAAAAATAGCCTGTGACTCGCTCCGGCTCAATTTAGTCAAGCTGGCGTCAAACAGTGCTGTTACTTCCGTCCGCTCGCTACAAAATAAAACTTCTGCATTTCAAAATAAAACAGCAAAAAAAAAACAAAAAAACGTGAATAATTTCGCATATCCCCTGGACATGCGCCACGTCCCCCTAGGGGTCCGCGGACCCCAGTTTGAGAACCGTGGGTATAGAGGACATGGGCTATTTGACTATTTTATATTTGTTCTGTCTATGGTTCAAGTCCACGTCTCATTAGCATAATGCTAACGTTAGCCAAATGCTATCATAATCCGTTCACATTTGTCTCTGGCAGTGTGTGTTTATGTTAGTGTTTGTTTGTCATAATATCTAATGTAGTAGACGGGCAGGTTTTTGTGAGGGTTAGATGTTACCCATGACAAATAAAAAAAAGAGGATGGTCCCAAACTCCAGGTTTGATCAGTGTTCATACATTTACTGTGACTTACTGCTGTTGCACTAACTACTGTTCACTGTTCTATCACTATTTACACTCTTTCCTTCCAATGCTACTGTTGTTTACTGCTGACACTGATGTACTGGCATGGAAAGGTTAAAGGTCACAACTACAGTTTAAGGACAACATTACTTATTTGTTTTCACCATAACTTTAAAACCATGGACATTTGTTTTATATCAACTCATACTGACGCTAACAGTTTTTGACACCGTTCATATACTGGCTCCTTTTTACTGTAGGAATATAAAAGAAAAATGCTAGAGACAGACTGTGGTTTCAAACCGTCATCCCCAGATGTAGTGTTCTGATGTGAAGTGTCTGCTGCAGACGGAAGTGCTCTTTTTTTTTTATTCTAAAACTCAGCCCTTCATCCCACTGAATAGCCTGGACCCATTTTCGTGTAGCTTCGCTGTTAACAGGGAAGGAGTGGAACGAACTATGACTGCTTCTGAACATTACAACAACATCCTGGTATGTTACAATAACTTTTGGTCATTGCTGTCATCTTTACCATTTAACTTTTGCTGGTGCGGAAGTAGAGTTATGCTCCGCTTACGTATTTCTGGTGTGAAATCCGGAAGTTGTGAAAAAGGTCCATAGTCCTCTAGTACCCCTCAAGGAAAGCCCCGCCCCCAGGAGAGGCTCCACCTCACAATTTGAAAACCCCTGAACTACAGGAAGAACAGTAAGAATGCACTATTTTTAATTTAGAGGATAAAACAGGTGTAGTTGTTTCAAAAGTATTACTGGTTGTTAAAGGATACACCAGAATAAGGATACACAGACTTCTGCTGCGACACAATATCAAGCCAAGGCATCTTGAATAAATGAAGTCACACAAATGGAGAAAGACAACAGCATTAAAAGTCCATATTCTATACCCTGTTCAGTCTGAGCATGTGCAGACACATGAAGGGGTCATGTGATGTGGCAGAAGAGCTTCTCACCTGTTCCATTCACCGCTGCTTTGGTCCTTTCTTGGCGTCTGTGGCATCAGGTTTGGGTCTGGCAGAACGGGCAAACTGCTGTAAATGTCTGGTTAAGGTCTGGGTCAGTATGTGGTGTTCAGACATTTTTATTTACACACAGATCTGAGTCCAGCTGTGGACACAAAACCACTCATTACATGTGAGTGATCATTACAGCAAGAAAATCCACTCCCAGACACTAGGTGGCGCTACACACCCGTTAGCATTAGCATTCTTCCAGTTGGTGCCATTGAAGAAGAATAATTGATAAACAAACACAGACTTGGAGCAGATGTAGGAGAAGGTGGACAACACCCTGAGAAGATACGAACCACAACCGTGCATCAGCTCACTATACTTCGTACGTACTGTTAAACTAATTTGTTAAATGTAACAACCATGTTGTCATTGCTCCATTCACTCCCATTCAAACCTTATGCGAGCTAAGCACCCATGGACTGGAAGTAGAAGGGCGGGACTTAACCTCCACATAGTGCTTCATAGTCAGAGGAGGCGGGGCTAAAAGGTTGTCTGTCAAATCCCTCTGTATGTAATAGGACGGTACTAAAACCAATCAGCGTAATCTTTAGGATGACGTAGTTAGAGCGTCTGAAAGTTCACGTAGGAGTCCGGAGAAAGTTAGGAATGACTACAGCCTCCACAGGACGGATGTGGCTCAGTTGGTAGAGTGGGTCCACACGTCAAAGTGTCCTTGGGCAAAACACTGAACCCTGACTTAGACCCCAGTAGGACTGACCTTAGACCTGAGAAACCTACTGGTGTATGAGTGTGTGTGAATGGGTGAATGTGAAGCTAATGTAAAGCACTTTGAGCACCATGAAGGTGGAAAAACGCGATATAAGTGCAGACCATTTACCATTTACTAAACAAAATGGTGGATTATTGGCCTTAACGACTGTTGTTGCTTCTGTAAAAAGAATTTAAAGATTGTTGACGTTTTCTCACATTCTTCACTCATCTGTGATAAAAGGAAATCCACACCCATTGTTGTTCTTCTTCTATGGTTGTTTCCGGGTTGTTTCTCTCCGAATCGTCGCAGCGTCACGTTGTTAGGCCCGCCCTCTGACTCTATACTTCACTGTGATTGGTCGACCAATTTCAGGGAAATCTAGCCAAAAGTTACATTGAGCGAAACTAGACTACTACGGTAGAACATTAGATTTACTGATGCTAGGAGGAGTCTAGCATGGCTAGGCTAGTGAAACGAGGCTTTCTGATGATTTAACAGTCATTATAGTAATGACTGAGTGTGTGTGTGTGTGTGTGTGTGTGTGTGTGTGTGTGTGTGTGTGTGTGTGTGTGGGGAGAGAGCGAGAGGAAAAAAGCAGACCTTGTCCGAAACTTTTTTGTCCCCACTCTAACTTGCCTAACACTGCGTGTAAAAGCATTTTCCTTTCAGGTAACAGAAATCAGTTAAAATAAATCCCACTCTTGGACCTCCTGCTGCTTCATCTGGACCCGTTGCCAAACTCACACAAGTCCTGCCATACATAGATAGAGATAATTCGTATCACACACACATTTTGAGCTCTGTCAGGCAGCGTCTTAAAGCCACAGGGACACACTCGCTGCTTCACATGAATTTAATTTGAGGAAAGGTCACAGCTGCTAGCTTGTAAATGCCAGTGGACCCACAGACAAAAAAATGGACGGTGGTGGCAGCCTGGGCGCTGGCCTTCCTGAGTTTCATTTAGCACTAACGGCGACTGTTGTTGGCTAACGGACGCATCGATTGGCCGGGTGGTAGGTTAAGGAGCAGCGGTGGCGCCGGCTGTGAAGCTGTCACTGTAATGGGCTGTTAATAAACCTTAAACTATTAGTGGTTTTAGTGGTGAACTCATTTGTGTGTGGACTGGCTGCTGGAAAAGGAAATCAGTAGAGGGAATGTGAGCCTGGGCAGCTGGGACCTGGTGGACCTGGAGGACCTGGTGGATCTGGAGGATCTGGAGGACCTGGTGGATCTGGAGGACCTGGAGGACCTGGTGGATCTGGAGGACCTGGTGGATCTGGAGGACCTGGTGGATCTGGAGGACCTGGTGGATCTGGAGGATCTGGAGGACCTGGTGGATCTGGAGGATCTGTCCTTGTCTTTTGTGACACTCTATACGCAGTCACACATTTAAAAAAGTCCTCCTCCAAACATTTAAGTGAACCCAATAAACTGAGCTATAATTACGACACGACATGAAGGTAATTCCAGCTGATTCTTTCAACTCCAAACGCTAACATGTGGTCAGAGCTCATTACAACTGCAGCAGGAAGAGCTCTGCATCTGAAAAAGTGATCTGACATTAAGAATAAGAAGAATATCTGTCAACATCAACACATTAACTCAGATGAATCCATCATTAATCTGCTTAAATTTTTTATGTAATTCAATTGAACGGTTGTTTTGACTTAATTTGTTTTGTTGAAACTGTTGAATAAAAACGTTAACTTCATATATATTCATATTTTTTGGATATTTTATCACAATTTTTTATGGCTTTTTTCTGCATTTTATAACAATTTTTGATTGTGTTTTGAGTGTTTCATCGCTTTATTGTGTTTTTTTGTGTGAATTTTATTGGATTTTGACATGTTTTATATTTTTTTTCTCCACATGTTTTTATTGTATCGATGTATTTTATGGAAATTAAAAAAAACAGAATAGTTGACCAAAAAGTGTTTTGAACACTGAGACCCCAGGGAACACTGAGACCCCAGGGAACACTGAGACCCCAGGGAACACTGAGACCCCAGGGAACACTGAGACACCAGGGACACTGAGACCCCAGGGAACACTGAGACCCCAGGGAACACTGAGACCCCAGGGAACACTGAGACCCCGGGGAACACTGAGACACCAGGGACACTGAGACACCAGGGAACACTGAGACCCCGGGGAACACTGAGACCCCAGGGAACACTGAGACACCAGGGAACACTGAGACCCCGGGGAACACTGAGACACCAGGGAACACTGAGACCCCAGGGAACACTGAGACACCAGGGAACACTGAGACCCCAGGGAACACTGAGACCCCAGGGAACAGGGTTAACTGGTGAAAAGTGTCCATGGTTTGTCCCCTTTAAATAAACCAATAAAGTGAAATAATGAAAAGTCAAACCAGGGTCTTGTTCAGTTTATGCAGAACTGTGGGTGAGCAGGTGGTGTCTTCTGGCTGCCAGACACCAATGAGTGTCGACCTGAAGGTAATGAGGTCCACGGCCAACAACACATCTGTGAGGGAAGGTTTCCACCACCCAAACCCAATCACTTCACCTCCCATCTGCATTCTGTCCTGTGTTTGACCCAATTACTGTCCTATCTGCTGGGGACACTTTCAAATTCCACTCATTTCCTGAAACATTATTGTCGTTTACACACGAAAGTCACGTCCTAGCTGAGCTTTAGTATTATTATTATTATTATTATTATTATTATTATTATTATTATTATTATTATTATTATTATTATTATTATTATTATTATTATTATTATTATTATTATTATTATTATTATTATTATTATTTCCTGAAAGCTTGTTGTTGTGTCTCTTCATCTCCATAAACACGACCTGTAAACCTGGATAAATCCTGTTGGAGTGTTTGAGCAGATAAAAGGATACGACCACCAGGGGTTTGTCATAAAGAACGTAGCCGTTGGTGTCCCGCAGGGCTTTCTCGGCGCTGCGCTCGCTGGGGAGTCCCACGAAGGCCTGGCCTTTCATCCGCCCCTCCTTCATTAACACCACGTCGAACCTGAGGGGAAGGAGGAAAAAAAGACAAGACGAAGCGTGGACGCCTCATTATCACCCTGGGCTTGTGGCGTGAACCGGTCACCATCACACCGCCACCACTGGCTGTGAACACTGAAGATGTTGATGCTTTCAGATCATTTAAGTTAACAGTCTGATGCTTTTTTTATCCTCTCGACTTGGAAAAGTTAGAAAGTCGAGTTGATATAGCATGTGTCGGTTTAAGAGTTTAACAATCTGTAAAACAAAAAGAAAAAAACTTTGGAAAAAATCAGAACCAATTTTGATTTAATGCAGACGTGATAAAACCTCTATTCCATTCTGTCCTTTGAATATTCAATGTCTCTCTGATTATCACTATCAAATATCATTAAATGATGCATTTCTTGTTTTTTTTATTCTGAATTCAGTTTGTGAATGATCATTTTCAACTGAAATTAGGTGTTTACATGGTTCATCTGAAAGAGGAATTCATCTTTACTCTGAATTAAACAGGAATAAAAGATCATGCAAACAGGGTTAATATGTGTGAGGGGTGGGGTGTGTTGTGTCTGGAAACACTTATTTAACCTTTATTTAACCAGCAAAGTTATTTGAGAGGTGATTCTCATTTCTAATAAAAACACAAAAATAAGATGTGACATTAATTCACAGCGTGAGCATGTTTATCTACTAAAGTCCTTGAATAAAGAGGAGCTCAGATCAGAACACTCAAAAACGCAGAAGTGTGGCAGAAACAGCTCGTCTTGTTTCTTAACTGTTCGGAGTCTGGCCTCCGACTCGACATACGCTGGCTCTGATGACTCAGGTGGAAAATTCATTTGAAGTTCTGCTGATGCACCAACATAAAATGTCCCTCCTGATCTCTACAGTACGTCAGGTTAGATACTTATTAATAACCTAACGTGCAGTCAGCATGAATTACTCCAAATTCTCAAGAGCAAGTGACAAATTGCCAGAGTCAAAAATAGCTTCTGAAGTTAAGATGAGGTGAGGCACCGCCAAAATGGTGTCAATAAACCTTCTGCAGGAGGAAGTAAAGGTGTGTGTGTGTGTGTGTGTGTGGGGGGGGGGGGGGGGCTGGTTTGAACCCCTGTGGATCATGAGAGTCACAGGTTTCTCTCATATTCTGGCGACAAGTTCAAGTTCAAATAACTATCAGACCATCAAAAGTCATTAATGGGTTCTATTTATCTAAACTAGGGACCATTTGACCGATGGTTGACCGCATCAACATTGTCCGGTCAGAATTTTCTGTCATCAGTTAAAAAAAAAACCCCATCCTGCATCAGTTATTCCACTGCACAAACTCTTTTGCATTGTAGTGTAGACTATAACGAGGAAGCTTTGTGATTTCTCCATAGCATATCTTTAAAAATGAAGGATTTGAACATTAGCAGTCGGCCACAACATGGAATGTATTCATAGCAAACACAGAGCTCGCAGAGAGTTCAGTTAATCTACGTCCATTTTGCACCAGTTCAGAACATTTACTCAAAGCATAAACAAAACAAAGCTAGCAGCTATAGACTGGAACAGCAAGTCATCACCATGACAACCCAAAAGTATGGTGGATGAGTTGTGTTATCCATCTGACACGTCTACTTAAAATGACATGACGGGTGGACTATAGCAAAAGGAGTTTGTGACGACATCACTAAGGCGTTTTTACAACATATTTAGCAGCAGAATTTACTGGAACATCCAATGCTTTCTCTGTGTGTGACGCTTTAAAATGGAGTGCGACTTGTGTTTAAAAAACTAAGCCAGCGCGCAGCTGTGTGTTATGGCTGTGTGTGTGTGAGCCGACAAAGCAACTGTTTTCTTTTCTCTCTGACCGACTTCAACCAATTAATGAGGCTCAGTGATTGGCCAAGATGTTTTATTAACAACTTTTATTAGTTGTTGGTATCATGCTATGCACAACTTCTAGTTTGTCAGCAGGTTTACACAAAAACTACTGGGCCAATTTCCATGAAACATTCAGTAAATGTTCAGGAAAGGTGTGAGGTGGTCTAGAACAGATTTCATAAAATTTTGGTGAATGTAGGTCAAAGGTCACAGTCACCAAAAACATGATTTCACAATGATCAGAGAATGTTCTTTTCATTCCTGTATAGTCAGGAGCATATAGCTTCTTTTTGCTCTCACTGTCAATGTACATTGACATCAGAACCTTGAAGGACACATTTGAAGACTAGGTCAAAGGTCACAATAAAGGTCAAAATTTAATTATGGATATAACTTCTGAAGTATTCATTTTACAGACCAGCACTAGAATGCTGGTCTTTCAATTCTGCATCTTGTCGGCATAGATTTTGACCTATTGTTGACCCAAGAGGTCAAAGGTCACTGGATCAATACCTAAAAACATCCAATAGACTATAACAATAAAAACAGTGGAGATAGAGACTTGGCTACAGACAGGAAACCTGGCATGGGCTTTTAAATGATGTCATCACCTTTGACCTTGAAAGGTCAAAATCAAGGTCACATGATTTTAAATGGTGGTAACTCCAAAGAGAGTGGTGTTAAGTACTAAGTTACTATTGTTAAGAGATAGAAATGCCAAAATGGCATCATGACCTTTGACCTTGAGTGACCTTAAAAGGTCAAAATGATACTCTCACATTTTGAGAGGGAGCTGTCCATTAAGAGCTAAAGTGAGTGCAAAGGGGGGGTGGAGCTTGTTGTGTCAGGCACCAATTGTTTATTTATTTGTGCTTTTGTGGACACTAACAGTTCACACAGTTTGAATTCGAGGCCTCCAGGTGCTGCAAACATGTGCTGTAAAGCACTTTATGGCTCTTCTATAAATAAACACTTATGTCATTTTACTGTATTTACACTAAAACAAAGGTTTTTCTTTCCATTACAAGGCTCAGCTGCTGTGCAAAAGCCATTTTGGACATCGCCTGATGTGAAATAATGTGAAGTTAACTCATATCTAATGACAACATCACTGTTGGTGAATTTAGTTTTTAAGTGTATACAATAAAAAACATAGTCTAAAAGATGCAAATGCAAAAATGACAATGAAGTTTGGGTTCCACATACAGACTAATTTAACCTCCAGTGGGTCAGATCAGTAAAATACTATTATAATAACCTATAAAGACACAACTCCACATTTTTCTATTTGTAAATGTAAACATTTTTATGGAACATCTTAGGAGATTCCTGTTTAAACAAACATTTTAAACCTAAACTGACTCAGAGCTGCTAAAAATGACTGCACTTAATGTATTTATTGTATTTTAAACAGTATTTTAAGTATTTTGCACTGTAAAGCACTTTATGGCTCTTTGTCTTAAAAAGTGTTTTCTAAATAAACATAACTTATGTCATTTTACTGTATTTACACTAAAACAAACTATCATTTGACAAAAACCGATAACCAATACCGACAAAAAACGGTCCAAATTCATCCAAATCGCAGGACTTACATGTTTTTCTCGTTGTCTGATGATGGGTTGACGTATCTTCCGTAGATGTACTTCAAATCCTGGAAGACAAAATAAGATATGTTTACATGGCATTTTTTTAATTCAGAATTATTTATTCAGAATAAAATAATTCAGCATTAAAGCCATTTCTTTTGTGTTTACATGGGAATGTTGATAGAAGTTTGTGAACAAAACCAAATAATTAATTCCAAATTAAAGGATTCCATGAAAACAGGTCTATTCCCCTCTGCTGTAAGAAAACAATGGCGTCCACTTCCTGTTTTGCTTCAACTTTAAACATTTTCAACTGGAGTTAGGTGTTTAAATCTGAAAGAGGAATTAACCTTTATTCTGAAATAAACAGGAATAAAAACACATGTAAAAAGGGCTATAGTGAATTTTACACATAGAAAAGCAGTGCTGGGGCTTGTGTGCTGCACATGATGACTTTAGGAATAAATGTAAACCAGCGCGAGCGTCAGACAGATATAAGTGGGTCAAGTGCTATAAATGCACCTACTTTCTCTTCCACTTGCTTTGCGATATTCTTCACGTACAGTCTGCAGGTCGGCTCGCCAGGTTCATAATTCTTAAACACAGACATCCTTTTTATCTCTGTTTTAAAGGAGAGAGGGGAGATGCATGTCAAAAACAGGTACAAAAGGATCCCAGCGCTGCATATACCTGCATAAAGGTAAATTCAAAGTCAGTGCCAGTCCATCAAACTCAGGCCGTTATGTTTTATTTAAGGCAGGCTGGACTGCAGGGCCGCCGTGTGACATGCAAAGTAAAGGCAGGAGTAAATGTTTGATCTCAGCGCCGGCAGCACTGCTCATTTCACACTTTCCTTGGACATACGGCGTTTGGCTGCATTATACAGTATATGTAACCCTGAACATGAACTTCTTCTGTTTATTCTGCTGAATACTGACAACATTTCTGGGATTTTCCTTCCATCACAAGGCTGGGCTGCTGTGCAAAAGCCATCTTAGGGATCGTCTGAGCAGAAATAATGTCAAATTAACTCCCTTTTCCCATAACTAATGACAACAGCAGCATTAGTGTATGTAGTTTTTCCACATATGATAATAAAAAATTGTCTAAAACATGCAAATGCAAAAATTAAAAAGTTTGGGTTCCACATCCTCTGTGTATTTTAACAAATGCACCTATAGTTAGATCAGACATTAAAATGAACAAGAAACTGAAGAAAAAGAGGGTTGATCTCATATTTTTTATGCAACTAATTAACAAAAGTCAACAGCAGTTTACTATCCTGCCTAAAGATAATTGATATTTGCAAATAAGTGTCAAAGCACAAAAATATCTATTTTGCACCTTAACTTTATGTAGTTCAGTCAGAAATACTTTAAAATTCAACATTTCAACTTCAGTGTGTTATTGTTTTGCACTATTTTGAAAAGTTTTTCCAATTTTTTTATGTAGAAAACAAGGGTGATTTAAAAACAAAAATTTTGTTTTAAAGGTAATACCACCTTTAAACCACATAAATAAGATTCTACACAATATATAAAATCTGTGACTGTACTGACCTAAGAGTCTAAAAACTAGAATTGAAAATAACAGTTACTGAAAGACGTAAAAACTATAATTAAAAGAAAACAATGACAACAAACTATTGTGTGCTTACAAAACTAAAACATGCAAATGCAAAAATGACGTGGGTCAGGTCAGTAAAATACTATTATAATAACCTATAAAGACACAACTCCACATTTTTCTATTAGTAAATGTAAACATTTTTATGGAACATCTTAAGAGATTCCTGTTTAAACAAACATTTTAAACCTAAACTGACTCAGAGCTGCTAAAAATGTCTGCACTTATTGTATTTATTGTATTTTAACTGAACTTTATCTGTATTTTAATTGTATTTCATACAGTATTTCTATAATTTTGCACTGTAAAGCTCTTTATGGCTCTTTGTCTTGAAAAGTGTTACAGTGCTACAAATAAGTATCACTTATGTCATTTTATTGTATTTACACTAAAACAAACTTAGAATTTCACAAAAACACAACAAACCTGACCAAATATGAACATTTTGATGATTACGTCTGAAGTGTAAGTTTGCCCTCTGCCCGTTATTAAAGGTTTTCAGTATATGTAGACCCGCTGTGCTTTTAAAGTTCCTATATATATACATGTGAAAATGATAAACTGGGACATAAAATTCTTAGACTTGCAATAATTTAATCTCCAGTGTGTCAGTTCAGTAAAACACTATCATAATAACCTGTAATGACTCACAATGCAATATTTTCTTCAGTTCTTCTTCTATGGTACTAACCAGAAGCATGCTAACATGAGAGGGTGTGTAGCACCACCTAGGATGGAACACTAGTTTGAATTTATCTTACTAGCATGTAAAGGCAAAGTTCTGGAACACTTCGGTTAATTAGAGTAAGACAAAAATTCTTAGTTTATGTGAATGTACTCAGTGTAAATTCAAATAAACCAGATCGGAGCCATGACATGGGATGGCAGCTGCTAACGGTGAAAATCAGGTTTAGGGTGGAACTTGTCGCTAACCTTCGTCCCTTTACGCCCAAGTGATATTGTACATCTCACCGTCTCTGGACAGGCGTCCTCTGTCCAGCTCCTTCCTGGAGATGACATCTGAGGTGAAGTCCTGGTCATCATCGCTGTGTTCCTCTTGTTGTTGAAACGGTTGCGTGGTGGGGTAGAGCTTCCCAAAACCATCCGCCACCTCCTCATTAGCGAGGTCAACGTCTCCTTCATCCACACCTGAAGTGTATACAGTAGCCTATGTTAGCCTACCGGCGTCACACAGTAAACAAATACACATGTGGGGGCGAAGATGAAAACCTCGGCCTACCTCTCGCTCAAGACTGTGACGAAGACCGTGACAAAGACAAAGATAAAAGTGACAAAGAGCGACAAAGACACCAACGAAGACAATGACGAAGTCAATAGTGACCAAAAAAAAACAAAAAAACATTATAATTGGATTGCACAAAGTTATAAAACTACAAAAGTACAAGATAAACTGATTCAATAAATAAGAAAGAAAATTACAAAAAAAAGTACCAGATAGACTGATTATACATGCATTATCAAATTTCAATAAAAAACAATAAAGTTACAAGAGTAAACTGATTATACATATATTATATTTTTTAAATAGAGTGAATCAGACACAAAATTATAAAGAGAATGTGAAGAAGGGGTCACAGAGTTGTGACTCCATTCTTTATCTCCCTTCAAAGGTTAATGAAAATAAAAATGTCTTTAATTTAGTTTTAAATATACTCAGTGAACTGTCTTCCCTGATGTCTTTTGGAATTGTATTCCATAACTTTGGTGCATAGTTAACAAAGGCTGCGTCCCCAATTTTCTTTGTGATATATCCTGGAGTCACTAATAAGACTGCGTTAGTTTGTACACAACTGCTCAGTGAGTTTGAAATGAAACTGGGTTCTGTTCTATTTAAGGCTTTAGAAGTGAGCAGTAGTATTTTCAAACCTATTCTGTGAGTTACCGGTAACCAGTGCAGGGAAACCAACACTGGAGTAATGTGCTCTGTCTTCTTGGTTCTGGTTAGTAACCGAGCTGCACAGTTCTGGATCAGCTGAAGTCTGTCTGTGGTGCTTTTTGGGAGGAATGTGAAGAGTGCTTTACAGTAGTCCAGTCTGCTGGAGTGAAAGCATGGACCAGTTTTTCAGCATCCTTTTGATTTATAACTTTATTACTTTGGCTGTGTTTCTGAGGTGGAAGAATGACATTTTAGTGACTTTCTTTGTGTGGGACTTAAAGTTTAAGTCTGAGTCTAAAGTGACTCCCAGACTTGTCACTTCTGGTTTGATCCAGGAGGCGAGTTGCCCATCCTACTCATCAGCATCCTACTCATCAGCATTTCTCTTTTTGCTTTTGGGCCGACAAGTAGAATTTCTGTTTTGTCCTCATTTAATTTCAGAAAATTTCTGCTCATCCATTGATTTATGGCCATAAGGCAGTTTGTAATGGAATGGATGGCTGTGACATCATTGGGTTCTGCAGAGATGTATATTTGTGTCGTCCGTGTTGCTATGGAAGCTAATATTATATTTTCTGATGACATCTCCAAGCAGTAGCATGTATAAGGAGAACAGTAGCGGACCCAGGCAGCTCCCTTGTGGAACCCCATAGCATGTGTCATGTTTATTTGACAGGTGGTCTCCAAGCCTGACGTAGGACTGTCTTCCCCTAATATATGTTTTGAACCATTGTAGTACACTGTCAGAGAGGCCTGCGCGCTCTTCTAGCCGATTAATCAGGATGTCATGATCGATTGTGTCAAATGCAGCGCTTAAGTCAAGGAGGACCAAAATTGAGACCTTATTAGCATAGAGTTAAGTCTGAGGTCACTAATTATTTTGGTGCGGGCGGTCTCAGTGCTATGACACGCCCTGAAGCCTGATTGGAATTCCTCTAAGATGTTATTCTCTTTGAGGTAGTTATTTATTTGAACAGAGACTATCTTTTGTAGTACTTTGGCCATGAATGGGAGATTAGATATAGGATGAAAACTGGTCAAATCATTACGGTCAAGATTAGGTTTCTTTAGTAATGGCTTGATAACAGCTGTTTTGAAGGCATCTGGAAAAATACCAGTTAGGAGAGGTGTGTTTATGATCTGTAGTAAATGATCTGAGACACTGTCAAATATTTTCTTAAAAAAATGCACTGGGTATTGGGTCGACACATGAAGTAACCGCGAGATAATGACGAAAATGACAAAGACATAGTAACAGAGACAGCGACCAAGACAGTGATGAAGACAGTGACAAAGACAACGATGAAGAAGACAAAAACAGCACCTTCACAATAGCCTATGGGACGGTTAAGCTAATAAACAGCAGAAAGATGTATATAAGACTTTAAAACCAATGTATGAAGTGGCACCAGTAGCCTCACTGGGAACACTATGGGCGTCCAGGTTGGATTTGGGGAGTTGCTTTATGTTACACAGCGGGGGAAAAAAGACACTTCCTCCTGCACAAATGCAGGTGGAAATATTCAAAGTGTCTAGCGACAGCAGATGGTGAAATAATCACTTCCACATTGTTTATCCTCTTTTGTAAACCACACAAGCTCTGGATGGAAGAGTGAAAAGCAAATCCTCTTGGTCACAATAGGTTTAGTTGAACATATGGATGTTTATAGCAGCCCAATCATTATATAGTGTTCGAAGGTGGAAATAATGAATTCCATGTCGTGTTTGATGCAGTAAATGCTGTCCTTAGGCAGAAATTGACTGTGCCGATAATTGAAAGACGAGGGAACTGTTAATCACATTCATTCTATGTCCAATAGAAAAAAATGTAAAAAAGGAAAAAAGGTGGTACTCAAATCAAAATCCACTGCTGTTTTGGAAGCATGACTTTGAAAGGCAATGTGTGGATAACTGGAGCCGACTTCTGCCAAGCCGGTGCATGCGTGCACACATTGTCGATGGAATTACTAAGAGCAGTGAGCCTGTACAAATCCGAGAAGAGGGCAGGGAGGGGTGGAGCAAGGGGTGTGTGGGGGTGCGGACGGTGGAAAAAGGGAAAAAAAGAAAGAACCTTGTCATCCACAAAGGTGTATATGTGAGTGCACTGATGCAAGAAGTGTTGGGGAGCTTTTCTGATACTCTCTTCTGCAAAGAACTAGATCACCGCCTTCAAAAATTATCCTCCGTCTTATCTGCCCCCCATCCCTATCCCACCCCACCCACCTCCCCCTTTTTCATTTAAATAGCTTGTTTATCGGATCTCGCACCCCACTTCCCCAAAACAAGACTAATCCAAAAAGCCACCTGTCATAGTTTATCTTTCCTTTGCCTTTAGGAAATCTTTTGTGTTTGACTTTGAGATCTATTTTACTACTCTGGGGTTTGCTGGGGAGTCAAGTTGTAGCTAGAGAGAAGGGAGATAAGGCAAATGGGGAACTGCACAGCTGACAAGTAACACAGACTCTGCGCCCACCACCTCCAACACCTCCTAACACCCTGCCACCCAATGACATTCCCTTGTACTGATAATGGCAAAACCATTTTTTTTTGTACGAGTTTCTTCTGTGATATACTGCTGTGCGACGCTGTGCCGCGACTTCACCTGTGGTACGGGCTTTAACTTATGTCAATGGAAGTATCACAGCGCCTTCTGCTTCAATGAGATAATAAACATGATGTATAGTAATCATCAACTCCTTACGCTGCCTTTTGTGCTCAAACAGACAGTCAGTGTGCTTTGACAGTCATTCCCTGCTGCGTCTGCACACTCTGATCTACCTCAACCTGTCAACTGGAAAAGTGTCATTTGTTTTTGGAAAGATGTTGCTTAATATAATGCTACCTCATTAGTCGTCTTTCTCTATGATTCACACTAGAAGTCTGAATGCTACTGAATTTTCAGTCCCGCTCCTGCAAAGAATAATTTGTTTTCTCCCGCTCCTGCGCGCACCTATACCATTATGTCCCACGCAAAGGGTTGGTAGTTTGAATCCGGCTCTGTCCTTGTTATGTGCTGTTGTGTCCTTGGTGGTTGGAGGCGCCGTAGGTGCAAAATGTGAGCCACGCTTCTGTTAGTCCACCCCAATACAACTGTGGATACATATGTAGCTTACCACACATGTACACAGGAAGGTGGCGCTATACTAGAAAAAATGTGTTTGGGGCTTTAACTCGCAAACCGTACATCACACATTCAAAATGCAAACATCCACAGATTCTCTGTAGATTACTGAATCACATGGGATAGGCCCTGACAATTTCCGCCTCGACTTTTCTCCCTGTAAAATTGTGATAACTGTAAAACCTTTTTGCTTCTTCTCCTAAGGTTTTCATCCAAACTGCATGAAATTTGTACATACACTCAGTGTTTCAAGTTGAATGTTTTTTTCAAAATTCTTAAAAATTATGACATTTATCTCAGTCAAAGTAAATGCTATCAACAGAAAATTTTAGGCATATGATTTTGAGGGTATGTCTTCAGTTTGGTGAATTTTGGATACTAGGGGGCACTATAAAAAATGAAAATGTTTATCTCTTAAACAACTTGATGGATGTTTATGAAACTTAGTGGGTATGATCAAGGGCCATTCCTGAGACTATATTTAGAAGGGGAGTGTGGTTGGCCAATATGGGCGTGGCTTATTACAAAGGGAACAAAAGTGTAGGTGGAAATGGGCGGAGCCTATCCCATGTGATTCAGTGCTCTTCAGAGAATCTGTGGATGTGTTTAGAATATGCTTTGAATGTGCAACTTACAGTTTGCAAGTTATAGCCCCAAACACTGTTTCCTCTGGTATAACGCCACTTTCTGGTGTACATGTGTGAATTTTGCATCCGAGTTATGTGCCAAGGTCTGGACCAGACCCCAAACATCTCTTTTAAACAATGTATGGTTTAGGCTGCAGTAAAAGCTTTAGAAGAACAACAAGGCAAAAAAAATGTTAAAAATCAGAGCGATTACAATAAGGTGCTACAGCAGTGGATTCTTGCACTTCCCTGGGTTCTGACTTTCCCAGGTACCGACGGCAAGGGTCTTGGCACCCGCTTATAACCGCTTGCAGTTCTAGTTACCTCCACCAAGGAGGTATTAAATTCAGTTTGTTTGTCTGCTTGTTCTTCAGCAGGATAATGCAACACATAAGTGGTAATATCTCACATTTTATGCATTCACATGGTCTCACCTTCAGACATCAGATGGGTCAACACCTATATATGATCACATCATATTTTGACATCATATGACGCCATATCAAGCCTTGGCGGAGGTCTGCGGTCTCTGACTGCCTTGTTATTATTCTAATTATTTTTGGTCCCACGTGACCCAGGTGTCAGGCGGTACCTGTGTCTGCAGACGGCGTCTCCTGACCCGGTCGTCGTCCTTCCACTTGGACTGACGCCTCTGGTACCGAAATGTGGAATTCGATTTTCCTGGGTCCGGCTGGGTGCGGCTGCTCGAACACATCGGAGGGCTGCAGCGCCGGCGCACTGGGGAGGACACAGACAAATGCCGCTTCCTGTTAAAAAAACAGCGCACGCAACACACCTAGCTCCTGGCTGGCTTAAGAGGTGGGGGATTCTGTTGTAGTCAGCGGTGGATATTCCCAGTACACATGCACGCTTTGCTAGGAGAGACTGTGGTGCGCACCTGTGTGTAGTTATAGTTCTGAAATAGTGTTTATGGTCCGTCATTAAGGAATTAAGAAAGAGATGCTGAGCCACTCATGGTCTGTCTTCATGAGGACAACGTACTGTGTTTCACCATCTTTTTAAAACACATTTTAACATCTGTGTTTAAGACATCTTAACATGTTTGTGTGTTTTCAGCACATTTTTAAATATATTTTTACCTCAGTATGTTTTTAACATTTTTCCCCCTCATATTTCAACATCTTTGTGTTTTTTACCCTTTTTAAAAAAATAAATACATTTTAACATCTGTGTTTTCTAATGTTTCTTTTAACACATCTTAACATTGTTAACCGCATGTACTGTAGTTAGTTAACCGCATGTACTGTAGTTAGTTAACCGCATGTACTGTAGTTAGTTAACCGCATGTACTGTAGTTAGTTAACCGCATGTACTGTAGTTAGTTAACCGCATGTACTGTAGTTAGTTAACCGCATGTACTGTAGTTAGTTAACCGCATGTACTGTAGTTAGTTAACCGCATGTACTGTAGTTAGTTAACCGCATGTACTGTAGTTAGTTAACCGCATGTACTGTAGTTAGTTAACCGCATGTACTGTAGTTAGTTAACCGCATGTACTGTAGTTAGTTAACCGCATGTACTGTAGTTAGTTAACCGCATGCACTGTAGTTAGTTAACCGCATGCACTGTAGTTAGTTAACCGCATGTACTGTAGTTAGTTAACCGCATGTACTGTAGTTAGTTAACCGCATGTACTGTAGTTAGTTAACCGCATGCACTGTAGTTAGTTAACCGCATGTACTGTAGTTAGTTAACCGCATGTACTGTAGTTAGTTAACCGCATGTACTGTAGTTAGTTAACCGCATGTACTGTAGTTAGTTAACCGCATGTACTGTAGTTAGTTAACCACATGCACTGTAGTTAGTTAACCGCATGCACTGCAGTTAGTTAACCGCATGTACTGTAGTTAGTTAACCGCATGTACTGTAGTTAGTTAACCGCATGTACTGTAGTTAGTTAACCGCATGTACTGTAGTTAGTTAACCGCATGTACTGTAGTTAGTTAACCGCATGTACTGTAGTTAGTTAACCGCATGCACTGTAGTTAGTTAACCGCATGCACTGTAGTTAGTTAACCACATGTACTGTAGTTAGTTAACCGCATGTACTGTAGTTAGTTAACCACATGCACTGTAGTTAGTTAACCGCATGTACTGTAGTTAGTTAGCCCATGCACTGTAGTTAGTTAACCGCATGTACTGTAGTTAGTTAACCGCATGTACTGTAGTTAGTTAACCGCATGTACTGTAGTTAGTTAACCGCATGTACTGTAGTTAGTTAACCGCATGTACTGTAGTTAGTTAACCGCATGTACTGTAGTTAGTTAACCACATGCACTGTAGTTAGTTAACCGCATGTACTGTAGTTAGTTAACCGCATGTACTGTAGTTAGTTAACCGCATGTACTGTAGTTAGTTAACCGCATGTACTGTAGTTAGTTAACCGCATGTACTGTAGTTAGTTAACCACATGCACTGTAGTTAGTTAACCACATGTACTGTAGTTAGTTAACCACATGCACTGTAGTTAGTTAACCACATGTACTGTAGTTAGTTAACCACATGTACTGTAGTTAGTTAACCACATGTACTGTAGTTAGTTAACCACATGCACTGTAGTTAGTTAACCACATGTACTGTAGTTAGTTAGCCCATGTACTGTAGTTAGTTAACCACATGTACTGTAGTTAGTTAGCCCATGCACTGTAGTTAGTTAACCGCATGTACTGTAGTTAGTTAACCGCATGCACTGTAGTTAGTTAGCCCATGCACTGTAGTTAGTTAACCACATGTACTGTAGTTAGTTAACCGCATGTACTGTAGTTAGTTAACCGCATGTACTGTAGTTAGTTAACCGCATGTACTGTAGTTAGTTAACCACATGTACTGTAGTTAGTTAACCGCATGTACTGTAGTTAGTTAACCACATGCACTGTAGTTAGTTAACCACATGTACTGTAGTTAGTTAGCCCATGTACTGTAGTTAGTTAGCCCATGCACTGTAGTTAGTTAGCCCATGCACTGTAGTTAGTTAACCGCATGTACTGTAGTTAGTTAACCGCATGTACTGTAGTTAGTTAACCGCATGCACTGTAGTTAGTTAGCCCATGCACTGTAGTTAGTTAACCACATGTACTGTAGTTAGTTAACCGCATGTACTGTAGTTAGTTAACCGCATGTACTGTAGTTAGTTAACCGCATGTACTGTAGTTAGTTAACCGCATGTACTGTAGTTAGTTAACCGCATGTACTGTAGTTAGTTAACCGCATGTACTGTAGTTAGTTAACCACATGCACTGTAGTTAGTTAACCGCATGCACTGTAGTTAGTTAACCGCATGTACTGTAGTTAGTTAACCGCATGTACTGTAGTTAGTTAACCGCATGTACTGTAGTTAGTTAACCACATGCACTGTAGTTAGTTAACCACATGTACTGTAGTTAGTTAACCGCATGTACTGTAGTTAGTTAAACACATGCACTGTAGTTAGTTAACCACATGTACTGTAGTTAGTTAACCACATGTACTGTAGTTAGTTAACCACATGTACTGTAGTTAGTTAACCACATGCACTGTAGTTAGTTAACCACATGTACTGTAGTTAGTTAGCCCATGTACTGTAGTTAGTTAACCACATGTACTGTAGTTAGTTAGCCCATGCACTGTAGTTAGTTAACCACATGTACTGTAGTTAGTTAACCGCATGTACTGTAGTTAGTTAACCGCATGTCCTGTAGTTAGTTAACCACATGTACTGTAGTTAGTTAGCCCATGTACTGTAGTTAGTTAACCGCATGTACTGTAGTTAGTTAACCGCATGCACTGTAGTTAGTTAGCCCATGCACTGTAGTTAGTTAACCGCATGTACTGTAGTTAGTTAACCGCATGTACTGTAGTTAGTTAACCGCATGTACTGTAGTTAGTTAACCGCATGTACTGTAGTTAGTTAACCGCATGTACTGTAGTTAGTTAACCGCATGTACTGTAGTTAGTTAACCGCATGCACTGTAGTTAGTTAACCGCATGTACTGTAGTTAGTTAACCGCATGTACTGTAGTTAGTTAACCACATGCACTGTAGTTAGTTAACCACATGCACTGTAGTTAGTTAACCGCATGCACTGTAGTTAGTTAACCACATGTACTGTAGTTAGTTAACCGCATGTACTGTAGTTAGTTAACCGCATGTACTGTAGTTAGTTAACCACATGCACTGTAGTTAGTTAACTGCATGCACTGCAGTTAGTTAACCGCATGTACTGTAGTTAGTTAGCCCATGTACTGTAGTTAGTTAACCACATGCACTGTAGTTAGTTAACCGCATGTACTGTAGTTAGTTAACCACATGTACTGTAGTTAGTTAACCGCATGTACTGTAGTTAGTTAACCACATGTACTGTAGTTAGTTAACCACATGTACTGTAGTTAGTTAACCGCATGTACTGTAGTTAGTTAGCCCATGTACTGTAGTTAGTTAACCACATGCACTGTAGTTAGTTAACCGCATGTACTGTAGTTAGTTAGCCCATGTACTGTAGTTAGTTAACCGCATGTACTGTAGTTAGTTAACCACATGTACTGTAGTTAGTTAACCACATGTACTGTAGTTAGTTAACCGCATGTACTGTAGTTAGTTAACCACATGTTTACACATTTACTCTTTTTTATTCAGGGTTATTTTTATCTCATGTCGCACCTCCCCTGCAGTCCTCTGGTGCCCCCCAGGGGAGGCCCCACCTCAGTATTTGAAAGCCCCTGGTCTGCAGGTGTGCGTCTTCCTTTTTAGTTGCCTGTGAACACTGTCTGGCCATGAGCTCTTTGTGAGGACTGTGCCATGCATGAGTGCCTGTGCCGTACCTCTGAGAGTCGGCTTTGGGAGCGTAGAGTAGATCCTTGATCCTGGGCTTCTTTCTCTTTGAAGATGTCTTGGGTCTCAGGGGTCTCTTGCACGCTTGGTTGACCATCAGACGAACAATCCTGAAGTGAAGCAAGTACACGGAATAAGGAAGTGCGTCTGGCTCGTATGGAAGCGCCGCACCTTTAAACCTGGAAACAGTGGCTAAATAAAGTGTCATTTAACACAGCAGTGTGATGACGATGAGCGACTCTCAGTTTACCTGTTTGGTTCCAGAAAGAGTTCAGATACGACATGACAGACGAACAGGTCCAACTATGGAACCAATGAGTGGATTATTGATTATAGACAATATGTCAGAAGCAGTCAGGTGGTGCAATAGTGTCACATCTATTAGTATTATTGTTTTTCAGTCAGTTTGTTTGTTTGTTTGTCAGCAGCTTGACACTAATACTACTGGACCAGTTTCCAGTAAATGTTCACTAAAGGTGTCAGGTGGTCCAGAATAGATCCCATAAAATTTTGGTGAATGCAGGTCAAAGGTCAGTCACCAAAAATGTGTTTTCATAATGATGAGTGGGGGGTCCTGATTTTAGATTGCCTGATTTCATTATTGTACCTCATTAAATTGATTTTGCTATCCTTTGATTTCACTATTGCACGTGATTTGATCGATTTTGTGATTTCTTGATTTTGCAGGTTGTGAATTTTACTATTGTTCTTGACTTTACTGACTTCATGTTTTTCATTTTACTGTTTTACTTGATTTTACCATTCATACAAAAGATCCTCTAAAACATCCAAATCAAATAAAAATAATAAAATAGGTGCTGGCTTTAATTGAGCCAGATTACATGATTACAGATGACTCTCTCTTTCTCTCTCTGTCTGCTTTAGTGGGACTAAAATCTCAGACTTAAATCTCTCTCTTCACATTTAAAGTATTCCTACTTTAACTTTAGTAAACTTTGGGGCGTGTGTTTTTTTTTTATCACACTTCTTTCCAGGTATCTTTGTGGGAAAAGCTACTGGGAGTTTCCTGCATGTTTTTTATTTGTAGATAATGCTGAATAACTGTCTTTTAATTAACGGTGCGCTTTAAGGCATTTCAGCAAAAGTTCAGCTTGTGTTTTATTTTTTTGTTGTCATTGTTTTATTTTATTTTATTTTAATTTTGATTCCAGACGTGCGTGTGTTCCGTCGTGGGCCCATGCTTCGCCTTCTTCTCACCTTTCCTTGTCTTCGTCGTCTCCACTCTCATACTCCGACTCTTCGCTGGACCACTCTGCCTCCTGCTCGGGTAGCGGCGGGTAGGGGAGGGGCATGGGGGGGCGCATGGGGAAAGGTGGTGCCGGCGGCAGCAGCTCATACTGCAGGATAAACAGCACAATGAGGTTTCATCTCCAAACGCCTGTGGGTCATACTGACAGAAGATATGAGCTTCCTCCTCCTCGCTGATATTTGCTTTTCTTCCACTTGCATTAAAAACAGCGTGGTGCCTGTAATTACAGATGCTGGAAATATGTCTGTCCACTGTCTGTCAAGTGGGTTCATGGACTGAGCACAAACTGGAACGGTGGCAAAGATTATACTGTAGGTGCCACTTTATAATAAGATCCTGGTTATAAGCATTAATAAGTATTAGTAAGTACTTAATAAGTTTCTTATAAGTGCTTATTAATAATAATGTGGCTTTATAAGTGTATTACTACAGATTAATAGTTTCATTATAGTATGGTTGTAAGTAGTGGTGTGGACTGGTGTCATGTGACTTGCAATCGAGTCTAAATCAAGTCATGAATTTGAGGACTTCTGACTCGACAAAATGTACTTGTGACTTCACTTGGACTTGAGCCCCTTGACTCGAGAAGACTTGCATCTTCTCATAAAAACTAAAAAAAAAAACATGGCCGCACATCCATCTGGTTAGTTGTTGGCCTGAATAAATACAAATCTTACAAACATGCAGGACTCTGGTAGGACTTAAGATGACTCAAAACTAAAATGGTAAGACTTTGACTCAACTTGTGACTTGTCACTCTCTGAGTTAGGCCTTGACTTCGAGTTGCCTTGTCTTTGACTCAGCTTGACTTGGGACTCGAGGGCAAAGACTTAAGACTGACTTATAACTTGCATAACAATGACTTGTTCCCACCCCTAACCACTTATTGTCATTAAAGAAGAAGAAGGATCAATTCAGGGGCATTTTCTGACTCTTCTTGGTTTCAATGGGATTCTGTGGTTGAATCCCATTTCACCCCTTAGCCCTACCCCTACCCCTTCAAATGGACCTATAATGGGTAGGGCTTGAAAATCAACCCCTATGAAATGTGACACCCCATCAACACTCAACACACGTCTGCTGCTGTAGTTGTGGCGTTCTCCTGGATATGATAATATCTGTATCTAATCAGAGAAGTGCTATGCATCGACCAATTCACTTTGACATAAATAAATAAATGCGTTTTTATGGGGAAAATTACCATTACACATTACGACAATGTTAAACTTTCTACAATACAACAGTTACCATAACTTAAAAACTGTTGATTACGGCGCAAATACTACATTTATGCTCGATTGGAACAGCCAGACAGACAGACGAGCAGACAGACGGGCAGACAGATGGGCAGTGCTCAGGACGTTTGAGGTGATTTCAACACTCTGAGATAGTTCAAAGAGGAACGTAACATTGTAAACTGTTAAATGTCATACTTTTTAAAGATGACAGCACTGTTGAAAGAAGACGATCTCACAAAATGTACCTAGACCGCCGATAATGACTCTAGCTCTCAGTTTATTATTTTTTCAGTTGACCATATGACAAGGGTAAAGATGAATGGAATATACAAAAACAGTGTGTGTAATGTTCATGGAATCAAAAGCATTTACTGTTCATTTATTAGTGTATAAATGACTGTATAATAGAATTCAACAGAGTTTCTTAAATATAACTGACTGAACATTGTCAAACATATCTGACTCGTTAAATATAAACCTGCTGTCAGTCATTGAAGCCTTATTTCACTGTCATTTTAATATGTTAATGTCACTGTGCATCACCATGGCCTTCCTTTCTGTCTAGTTTCAGTGGTGTACAGGAAACTGAATTAAAAAAACAGTATTGAATGAGTCGGTACTCTAATCAGGTTCAGATGAATATAATAAATAATAAAAGAAACTATATGTCATCCTCAATGTGCTTAGATTTGCCAAAACACTCCACATGAAAGAAAAAAAGAAATACAAGCACAGCACAAAGAAATTTGTCCAATGAAATGCACCGAGTGTCATATTTAGAGCCATAGCAACGCAATCGTCAGCTGCGGACCTTAGTCCCGCCCCTTAGTCCCACCCCCCGTCCATCCAGCTGTTCCAATCTAGCATCTACCTTCTGTACTAATTTCATAGATACCACCATTTTTAAAAAGGATTGGCATTGTATTCTGGGAAATTTCACGTTCCCCTCGGTTTGGTGTCTGCCTCTGGAAAATATAAAGCCCGTCCCCTTCCCCTTCCCCTTCCCCTTCTGCCTTAACATGAACTGAGACACCCCTACGTGGACGTGCAAAACAGAGGGGAAGGGGTAAGGGGTGAAATGAGATTCAGCCGATGTGGCTGAAGCAGAGGTGTCAAGCATGCAGCCCAGGGGCCAAAAGCCCACCAAAGAATCCAGTTTGGTCCCTGGAATGAATTTGTATAATAGAAAAATTACATTAAATATATTAGTCATTTTAGTTCAGCTTCCACATACATACCAATTTACTTTCAGATGGGTCAGATTAGCAAAATACTATGATAATAACCTATAAATACTCACAATTCAAAGTTTTTCCTATTTGTATATGTACATATGTTCATGACATTTTACTGTAATTACTTGAACTAATCTGAACATTTTAAGGGCAGATTTCCAAATATGTTGCCTGTGGTTCAATGTTTTCTGTATTTGTTGATCCATTGAGATCTGGAAGTTGTAATTTACATGTGCAAATGATAACCTGAGGCATAATATTGTTAAAATTGCAAATTTTCGTAAGGTATTTCAGTTTGTTCATGTGTGGATTAAATAAAGGTCTAATAATTTCCATCTTTTCTTTCCCAGAATTCTGTCAAATCATAGAGACATATTACATTTCAGCATTTTCCATCCATGTTGTGTTCATTTTAATTATAGTTGCACAGTTAATTGAATCACTGTATAATCATACACAACAAAAGTGTAGATTTAGGAGGATTTAGGGAGAGCTAATTGCAGAAAAATAAACCAGGCTCTGTTGTACGGTAAGATTTTGGATGCACAGACAGACGGAGATACTGTTTAAAACATAGAAAACTAATTTTTAACAGTATATAATATATAATATAATGACCTGTGCATTTTCCGTCTGAAATTGGAAACTGTTGTATTGATCATGATACTCCCCAAATGTCCAATTATATTTTTTTTATGTTTTTATATATAAAACAGTAACTTAAAGCACATTTTGGTGCATGTATAGGTAAAATTTTATAAAGTCCTGGTTATAAGCATTAATAATCATTAATACATACTTAGTAAGGTTCTTATAAGTGCTTATTAAATTCTTATTAACAATAACATGGCATACACCTTAATAGTTTCATTATAGTATAGTTATAAGCACACTACAAGACCTTTCTAAGTATTTAGAAGAGTCTGTTTTGAGTCTTGTACCTTGAAATGTTCATATATTCTTCTTAATGGTTAAAAATAAGGTTGTCTCAATCCGATCACATGATCAGAAATCTGCGCCAATCACATGACTGCGGACTCGATCCGGACTCGGTCGTTATGTTCCTATCAGGTGGTTTCTTTAATGTTACACTATTCCTGATGTGAAGAACATTTTATTCTTTCTGTTGTTCTGACTTCAGTCTGTAATTCAACCAACCTCATAGAAGTTAAAAATAAAAATAAGGGACATCCTGGATCTTATTCTTTATTCTTAGTTCATTTCATAATGTTTTATAAAAGTATCGACAGATAAATGACTCAGACTCGAAGGCAATAAAATGTGATTGAGACATTCCTACATAAAAAACGTTTAAAAAAATACTGTTTTCAGGAAAGAATTAAACCTTCCCCAACTGTATTCAACCATTTTTTAAACTAAGACAAACAAATTATAATTTCAGAGGGCTGGACCTTTCAAAGAAGCATTTGGTATTTGTGAGTTCTATTATGGGATGGACTGACAGTTGAAACAGTGCAGATCTCTGTTGAGTTAAAAAAAAAAACACTGAAAGGTAAAAGTTAAAGAAGGAATACAATGTCAAATGATTGATATTTGACACGACGAAGAGGAATCATTTTGAGTAAAATCTTTTGTTTTCTCACTTCTTGTGTTCTATTTCTTGTATTACTGATCTGCTTCTGATTTTATGGGATGTATAGTTGAAACTAAATAAGCTTCGGCTTCTGCATATTCCTTTTTCAGTTACAGAACTAGTAAAAATAATTGTTATTGGATATGTGTGTGTGTAGGTAGGTAGATATAGCTAGATTTGTTTTTTAGTTCATGTAAGGATGTATATTATATATATTTATATGTATATATATATATATATACATATACACACACACACACATATATATATATATATATATATATATATATATATATATATATATGTGTGTGTGTGTGTGTGTATATATATGACTGAATGCACACAACGAAATTATGGTGCTGTAATTTTGTAACTGAAAAATAAAATAACTAACTAAAACCTCAGGGGCATTGATTTGTTTAGTTTCATGAGAATCACCAGTATGTTTTGCTGCTTCACCACACTAATAATAAGTGGATCTTACCAGGGGGGGTCTGGCAGTAACAGGGCCAAAAGGACAAGGTAGATTCATCCTGTTCATAAGATGAAGAACCTGTACAATAGAGGAGATGCTGGTATTAGAACAGTGGTGGTATGCCCAAAAACAGCCATAGAACCTGAAGCAAGTAATATAAATATAAATATAAATATAAATATAAATATAAATATAAATATAAATATAAATATAAATATAAATATAAATATAAATATAAATATAAATATAAATATAAATATAGCGTTGCTCTCAAACAGGCAGCTTGAACTTAGCGAGCATATGTGGAACAGATTGCGAGGCTTTTGCATTTTCATTTAAAACAGCAGCTTTAAGGTGAGTTTGGGGCTGAAGTGAGAGATACGGCAGCTGAGGCTGAAGCACCACGTCTGTGTTTCTGTGGCACGCTAGCACCACCAAGCTGCCGAGGAGGGAATCAACGCAGCTGGGAGGGAAATGTTAAACCCATAACTCATGCCTCCCACTTACGGTTTATTATTAATACTTGCTTAACGCCCAAAATTGAAATTTAAAAGGCAAATGTTTGCTGTTTGATCTTTCAGAGGTTGGATGCAGTTCAAAAGCCTCTGGGACAGTCGCTGCTCAAATCGTATTTCCATTTTACAATATGAAAACCAAGGTTTGGAAAGGCACATGTATGTCTACGGGTGTTGGACAAATTCCCTCTTTACGCTTCACATTAAAATAACAAGATGCCAGGACGAGGACGGTGCATGAAACAGAAGAGAAAAAGCCTCCAGATGACCAGGAAGTGCAGATTTAAAAGTAGCAGCAGCATTTCCTCACCTGAACATAAAACTTTGGCACACTGATGAGGGCGTGGGAAATGTTGGTGAGGACGCTGTTAGAAGGTGGGGGGTATAAATATTTCAATGTGGGATTTGACTGGAATTTCAACCTGTAGAGAAACACAGAAACCAACAGTTAGTTATAGCTTATTATATACTAGCACTGCAACACCTTGGTCTCCTCAGCAGAATCCTTCGACAGTCATTATAGGTGACCTGGAACTCCTGTATAAATACATACATCTTTTATATATATATATATATATATATATACACGCACACACATATATCCAATAATTATTTTTACTAGTTCTGTAACTGAAAAATAGGTAGAAGCCGAGGCTTATTTAGTCTAAACTATATAATCCATAGGATCAGCAGCAGATCAGTAATACAAGGAATAGAACACAAGAAGAGAGAAAAGAAACACAAAATAAAACAAGATTTTACTCTAAATTATTCATCTTACTCGTGTCAAATCATTTGACATTGTACTCCTTTCAGTGTGTTTTTGAAACTCATCACTCAGTCCATCCCATAATAAAACTCCCAAATACCAATTAAATGTGTATTTGACATTAGTTTTCATATTTCCTCTTTCAAAGACAAAACAAGGATTTTACTCTTTATATATATTTTATAATTCACATGTTTTAGTTACTGAAGTGAAAAACCAAATCATTAGATGAATCGATGGGTTAGGGCAATGTGCAGGTGTGCAATAACCACATCATACATCATTGTTATTATTTTATTAATTATATATATATATATATATATATATATATATATATATATATATATATATATATATATATATGTGTGTGTGTGTGTGTGTGTATGTGTTTTTAAATGTATTAATTAATTTTATAAATGTTTCTGTATTTTTGATCTATTTTTATTTGTCTTTTTTATTTATTTATACATTTATTTATACTATACATTTTTGTTTTATTTTTATTTATTTATTAATTGCATTTAATTATTTCAGCTACAGAAGGATGACAGTGAAATGTACATTCAATGTCAAACACCACACAGCTGTTATTTACGACTGAGGATTTTTTTCATATCACAACATATATTAAAAAAAAACAATTAAAACAATCACAATGTCAGTTTTTTTCTAGTATCGTTCAGCCCAAACCCAAGTATCAAAACAATAATCACTCGATTAATCATTCAAATAAGTGGTTCCAGACACAAGCCCCGCCCCCTCACAAACATTTGACCTATCACTGATCACTGTGAAAACTTTTTGCGTGACTGTGACCTTTGACCTACACTCACCAAATTTAATGGGATCTATTCTGGACCACCTCACAACTTTCCTGAACATTTACTAGAAATTGGTTCAGTAGTTTTTGTGTAAAGCTGCTGACAAACACAAACAAACAAACAAACTGAACCAAAAACAACACCCTTCTCCCCTTCAGGAGCAGAGTACCAATAAAGCTCTATTTGTTCAGTATCACTGTATTTTCCACACTATAAGGCACACTTAAAAGACTTTAATTTTCTCCAAAAACGCTGGTGCTTCTTATAATCCTGTCCTCCTTATATATGGATTAATTCTGGTTGTGTTTAGCAACTTGGCATTTTGACTTAATCTCATAATTTTGACTTTTTATCTCGTGGTTAGCTCATCTGGACGAAGTTGTGATGAGCTATTGCCACCGTTGTTGTCCGTTGTCGTCCACAATTCACTAAAATTGCTTCTCCTCCCTTCTCAACGGATTTCAATTTTGATTGATCTTAGCATTAGATACAAAACGTATCACGTTGTTGAAATTTGCCTTTGTAAACAATTTGTTTACAACTTAGTGTATTTTTCCAGTCTGGCACTAAAAGCACTTCTCCTCCCTCAGATTTAAATTTTGTTTTATTCATTAGAAAGTAATTGTCCCAATATTCGTTTCCACCACCAATATCCTGCGTATCATTTAACAGCTTTAACCACAGTAATATGTCATGACCCAGTTACCTACTTATGTTCAGTCAGATGTTACCTCAGAAGAGCTTTGGGGGCTTCCTATTCACACCATTCACACTGTTTTTGCCATTTGTTGATAAAAACACAGCCACACGGTGGGATTGATTTTATCATCTATTGAATGAGTCCCTTTTGTTGATAGTAAGACATCACAGCTGTGAGGACCTGATGAGCACAGGGACATCGGCCCTGTCTTTTTTACTTTTTATCTATTTCCTGTCGGGAAATATTTTTCAATAGTCACACGTGGGCAATACATTATCCCTTACAAAGTGACCAGAAAAAGACAATAACACAGGTGATCACATTGAATTTTATAGTTTGGGTTCAAGTAATCATAGATTTTACTGTGAAAAGTCACTTTTTAGACAGTTTTCACTGTTCTGTTATAATAACCTTTGAATTTACTCAGTTTTCATAAATATCCAAGTTAAATTTAGTGAAAAAATGCAAAATACAAAGGATAATACTATGATAAATGGTGATAAATCATTTCAGAAAGGTTAAATAGTGAGGAAAATGAATTTGGGAAGTGACATAGTAGCAGCACTGGGTCTTTAGGGGGTTAAAAAATCACACACAGAAGTGAAAAGGTGGTGCAGGCGGTGAGCTTTAGTTATGTAGCTTATTCTTTAGATGACAAGCCCTCAGCTAACACAATGTAAAAGCGGCCCATTAAGGGGCACTGGGACCAGTCCGCCACGTCAGCACCGGGCCTTGTCCTCCTGTAATAATAACTTTCATAAACCAAGACTCAGCACGGCACGAGAGAACACATCCAAATGTGCTCCACTTTAATAAGATGTGGACGCCGCATAAAGAATTTAACCTGCCACTTGGCTCCACGCCAACTCCACGCCTGCCCTCCTGCGACTCTGTACAAACTATTAGTCTGAGGCCATTTAACTGAGGAGGAGGAGGAGGAGGAGGAAGAGGAAGGAGGAAAGGAGAGGAAGAACAGGAGGAAGAGAAGGAAGAAGAGGAGGAGGAGCAAGAAGATGGGGAGGAGGAAGGAGGAGGAAGAAGAGCAGGAAGAGGAAGACAAAGAGGGTTAGGAGGAGGAGGAGAAAGAAGAGGAAGAGGAGGGAAAAGAAGGATGATGAGGAGCAGAGGAGGAAGAAGAGGACAAAGAGGAGGAAGAGCAGGAGGAAGAGAGGTGAGGTGAGAAGCACAAGCAGAAGTTAAAATCCAAAATCACAAAAACTATATATACACCATTTCAGGTTTTTCTATTGTCTTTATTTTTATGTTTTTCTTTCTTTGCACTGCGTTGTGCTTTTACTCAGCCTGGGCAGAGGTGATAAAAATACTCCCACTCTGTACTTTTCTGATGATGTTCCCATTGTGTGGATTTCTAAAAGACATCAGTGGATAAAAGTGACTAAAGTAGATTCAGCAGTTGAATATTACAGCTGGAAATGAACATGAAAATATTCTCACCTTTATTTATTTATTTTTTTTTTAAATATTACAAATAGCACTTTTTTAACATGTATTGAACTTCAAGTGCTGTGCACACACATGCCTGATCAAATATCTTCTAACAATTTTACTATTGATCAAAAATGAAACTACATGGATGATATTGGAGGACAAAACCTCTACTATAAAGCCAAAGTCTAGTCTAAAAACTAAAACTTCCTCATTTTACTGCGAAAGTGTGACACATAAAAAGACCTTTGGACCAAAAACAGGGTTGGTATTAAATTTTTACATCTATCATTTCATTAAAAATATGAATAGCTGAACAAATATGAACAACCTGAACTGTCTTGAAAACGTCTTTTACTGGGATTATGTTGGAAAAAAATGACAGAAAACAACAATAAAACAAACGATGGCAATTATTTCTGTGTGAAAACATGAATCATCAACCACAGATCCTCATTAGAGTCAGTGTTTGTCTGTTATGGGCTTTTAATTCCCTCCAAAAGGACATGCTGTCTGTCCATAGAAATAGAACATTCTAATACTCATTTGGGTTTTATACAATTAATGCAATCCCAGTCACAATATGAGCCCATTTCCATGTGCAGATTTAGCAGGATCGGGGGCAACATAAATGTAGAAGTGGAAAACAATTGTGATACGTCACTTTTTTGTATTTTTATTCTGCTTTTTGGAAGTTTGTACATTAGTGAGTAGTTGATGTATTTTCTTTTTTTTCTCTCTTTCTCTTCCTTTTTTCTGACCATCATCGGTCCTCCCTGAAAGCTGAGCAGACATCCTTTATTAGAACTTCCCATTATAAGCCAGGGAGGGCAGTGCTACACCTCAGTGATGTGTGGGGGAAACAAAGACTGGACAGGACGAACGAGGAGAGAAATTAACAGGCAGTGCTATTGCAATTAAAGATTGTAAGGTGGTGTGTTATTCCCAACTACTAACTGTCAATCAATAAAAAATAAAAAAATAAATTGAAAAAAGAGAAGAAAACCAAACCAGCACAAAAGAAAAAGAGATTCAATAAATAAATAATTAAACAAATGGTAGTGAGCACCATAATTGTGGATGTCTTGATAGTATAAAATAGAATGCAATAGAATAGAATAGAATAGAATAGGCCAGAAGAGGTAGTGCAAAAGAGAATGAGTTTAGGGTAGAGATTCTGGAGAGATTCTCAGCACATTCTGGGGGTTCCCATCATTCACTGAAATGGGACTCGGCAGTAGCTGGCGAGACATGCAAGTGTGAAGGACCCCGAAGCCCAGAACAGCAGTCATGTCAAGGCAGGGCCAAGCCAACAGGGCACCCCTCACCCCGGGCCGTAGGAGCGAACCCTAGTTGTAGTTGTAAGTTGTATTTTCCAACACTGGCTCCTGCCAGACTAGCCATCACATCCTGTGTCTGTGTCTGTGGTCCCAGCATCACCAGTGAGGATGACATCATCACCGGCGCCAAACTGCCAACTGGCCTTCCTGCCCCCCAAGGGGTTAGGGGGATAATGTGAGAGACAATTTGTTTGTTTGTGTGTTTATGCAAACAAACTCCTGGACTAATTTCCAGTAAAGATGTGAGGTGGTGCAGAATACTGTCCTACAAAGCAAAAAGACAGTAACTGCATTTTTTGCGAAAATTAGTTATTGTGTTTTTTGCAACATTCAAATAATTCTTTGTAATGTAAAAAAATATCTCATCTCAAATGTCTGTCGTTTTGGAGAAAATTGGTGGGTGTATGTACATTAAAGCAAAGCAAAAAGGCAGTAAAGACCATTACTGTGTTCTTACCAATGTCCATTTAGGACCCTGGCACAATAGTTTATGAATCACTGCACTGCGCTAGACTGAAACAGATTATGTAATTACTGTATGTGCACTGCACTATAAGGCGCACTGTCAATGAATGGTTTTTATGAAGGTTTTTCATATAGAAGGCGCATTAAGTCAAAATCTTGAGATAAAAAGTCAAAATTGCATCTGTAAACACTGTCAAACAACTGATGAAAGTAGATTACTGAGGTGCACAGCTGTTAGCAGTGACAACACTAGCGCATTGATTGCTATTGAGAGAAAGTAGCTCCAACCAATTACGAGGTGTGAGTTTTTGTTCCATGATGGTTTTGTTATGCAAATAAGTCACTCATTCAAACACATTTTGTTTTGAGAAGACAAGTTCTGCTGCGTTGGCTCCAGGAAACCTGCCAGGACTACTTTCGCTTTGACCAAAACCGGACCGGAACTCGACTCACAGGACACAGTCGGGGGTAAGTCACTGAGGGTACACCAGAATAAAGACCCCGATGACATACAAATTCATGTGAAAAATACTGTATTTCTTTTACTTTTATGAATGTGGTTGTAAACGTTTTCAGTTCAGGTCAGTTACATCTGGGGAATTTATGTGAATCGCGGATGTCATTATCTTTTGGGTAGATGGAGACGTTAGCATCCAGCCGACACGTAACCAATGGCCGAGTGGTCACTGGTCAGTCTTGCACATTCTTGAACAATAGCCTAGGTAGATGGCACATCGGAGATTCACAAATTTGAAAGTGTCATAAGTTAACAAAATGAGCAGATAAAAGTAATCTGTGACCGTTTTACATATGTCCATTTTTGTACCTGCTCATATTGTAAACGTTCCCTTTTGATTGTCAATGAGGCTACCAGTTTAGCTAACAGTTTAGAGGCCTTCATCAGTACAGACAACCAGGAAAACCAAGGAACAGTGTTTCACACACAACAAGACAGCGGACAAAAGATGATGTTTGTGGATTATGGAATGTTAAAAGTGTCAGCCAGTAATAATGCTCATTACTCCCACACTGCATGCTTCATCAGTAATGTTTGGAAATACACCAGAATATTTGACATAAATGATAAATGGAGTGCACTTATGTAGCCTCACATTCACTCATACACCAGTAGGTTTCTAAAGTTCTGTCAGTCCTACTGGGAGACTAAGTCGGGGTTCGGTGTCTTGCCCAAGGACAATTCAACAGTCAGAGTGGAGATGCGAACTGCCAACCCTTCAGTCATGGGACAATCCGCTCTATCAACTGAGCCACAGCCTCCCCATATTATAGTATGGGGCGGGGGCAGTATTTAGTGAAATATGACTGAATACTGCCCCCCTGGTGGACTGAAGATAATATTTAATTCTGATGCCGAGGTGTTAGTTAGGCATTTTCAGAGTCATGTAATTAATAAATAGTGAAATATTATTTGAATATCTACATTCATTTTCAAATAAAATTAAATTTTTGTGCAAAGGTCAAAGCTCTAATCAGAGATAGGTCAAAGGTCAGAAATGTCCTTTTCATTCATGTATACTCAGTTTAGCATATCGCTTCTTTTTGTTCTCACTGTTGATGTGCATTGATGTCAGAACCTGGAAGGACACATATGAAGACTCTTGGTCATTCAATACTGGTCAATATTGAATTATGGACGTACCTTTTGAAGTATTCATTTTACAGACTTCCAAGAAAGAGCAGGGGGGTGGGGTTCGTTGTGCCTGGCACAACTTGTTAGAATCGTTATTAGGGCAGTTGTGGTAGAGCAGCTGGTAGAGCTGATCGTCCAATGACTTAAGGGTTGGTGGTTTGAATGCTGGCTCTGACTGTCCGCATGTGGAAGTGTCCTTGGGCCAGACACTGATTCCAAAAATGCACCCAGTAGGTCTGGCAGCACCTTGCATGGGTGAGTGCATGTGTGAATAATTTATAACTCTAATTAAGTTTGAAGTTTCGTTAGCGTCAGCTCTTACCCTGGTCGTTGCCAGAGGGTTTGTTCTTTTAAGTGTGTCAGTATTGCCTCGTGCGTTTCACAATAAAGTCAATTAAACTTTATATGCCTGTCTGACATCCATCACTGCTGCACAAAACTCAGGGTGAGGCCACGTGAACATGTCCAATTAACCTCCATTAATTTTGTCTATAGGACAAATGACCGAAGAATCTAGAATTTTGAATTCCAAGGAATGCCTGCGTTGCCCAAAAGACAAACAAACAACTTAAAGGCTGAATCTCATTTCACAAGAAATTTCTCAGAATACAATGTGATTATTATTTTTTTTTTTTAAATGCCGGCATCGGCGACGGAAGACACAAATGTAGTATTTTTGCCATATTTAACAGTCTTTTAGTTGAGATAACTGTTGTATTGTATAAAGTTTGATACTGTTGTAATGTATCATGGTCATTTTCTCCATGAAACGTAAAAAAAAATTTAAATCGCTATTTACGTAAACGTGGAGTAATCGGTCGATGCATAACACTTCTCTGATTTGACGCAAATATAAAATATGGGCATAGCCCAGGAGAACGCCACAACTACAGCAGCAGACATATTTGTTTAGTTCTGGTGTGTGCATGTGTGCATGGCAAATTAGAATTACCATTAACCTCACACTGCTGTATTTTATTAATGCTACAACCGAAAGCATCCACACATTAACGGCACTTCGTCAAAGTGGACTCAGAGCTTCTATGTTTTGATAAGTGGTGAATACTAGCCTACACCTGTTAGCATGTAGCCTCACTGGTGAATACTAGCATCTATTAGCATGTAGCCTCATGTATTGTAATTATTTTTAGCAAATGTACCATGGTAGTGTAATTATTAGGCTACATCTGCTTTTACATATTCAGACACACACACAACTCACAACACCTCAGCCTTTTCCCATCTCCATTTATTGACTGATCTAGTTTAACCCTTTAACTCCTGACACACTATTTCAGGTAAATGTGCTGCTGTGAATTTGTCCTAAAAGTTACTGTGAGTCTGTTTGTGTTCCCTTTCTTTGGGGGATTAGTTTTACTGTGTTTTAGGGTCAACACAGGTGGAACAAGGCAGTCAGACACAGCAGACCTCCACCAAGGCTTGATATAGCGTCATATGACGTCAAAACGTGATGGAACCATAGGTGTTGACCCATCTGATGTCTGAAAGTGAGACGATGTCAATGAAAAAAACATGAGATTCTATCTTGTCTGAATCCTGAGTTAATTACCACTGATGGGTTTTAGCTGTTGACCTTTAGTGTGACCTTGACCTTTGACTTCATTGCACAATTTATCCTGAAAGTTTCATCCATATCCGTTCACAACTTTTTGCGTAATCCTGTTGAAAGACAGACATACAGACAGACAAACAAACAGACCCAAATGTAATACCTCCTTGGCGGAAGTAATAATAGGGAAAAAACAAAGACAGTGTAAATTGAAGACACTCGGAATGTCCATCAGTTTAGGATGTTGAACATGGACTATTTGAACTTGTTTTGGGCTCTTAAAAAATTAGTTCAGATACTTTTTGGAAGTTGGTTTGACTCCAAAAAACAATTATACAGTCAAAACTTTCTAAAGATACAGTGGGAAAAAAGAAAAATTATAACAATATTGGAAACTATAGTGAAAAGAAACAAAAACAAACACACACACACACACCCCAAACTATTTTTAGTCTCACTCACTGTTCTGTTTTGTCTCATTATATGTTCAGAATTATTATCTAATATATTATATTTAGAATACTTCATACATATAGAACACTTACCAATGATGCGTCAGAAACCCACATCCACACCCACATTTCAGGCCAATATTCTGCTGTACTTCTACCAAACTGACATGTGAGAGTATGCTGCTGTTCAGTATAAGTGAAGGCAGTGTGGGTTGCAATAGGAGAAGCTGTCAGTATGAGAATGAGACGTATCACAGACCACCTGTTCCCGCCGACGGCCTGGACAGACAGCCTGTCAGACGCTCGCCGCCAGCGCACACGTCTAATTGGACACAGGGCTGCTGACATCTCCTGACCGCGGCGTTCTGAACGCCATCCAGGTTAAGTCTGTCAGTTAGCCTCCAGGCAGCCGCTGCACACTGCGGGCCCGCCGAGACTGTCATCGGGGCATTTATTTCCCCGGCAGGTAATGGCAACAAACATGCAACGCGGCGCAGTCAAGTGGGTTTGTGTTGAATACTTACCCCAGGCTAGGAGCAACGCCACTGTCTATGAGAGGAAGAATGGGCTGTTTGCTCTCTGGTTTTTTCTGCTCCCGTTTCTCATGTTTGTCACTGAAACAAACAAACAACCAAACAAAAAGAAATGCTCAGATATCAAACAGCAGCTTTTATCCTGGATAAAAGACCCATAGCTTATTATTTCAGGGTTGCAATTTTGAGTAAATAAAAGCTTTGGGTTTCCCTGTGGAAATGTTTTATGTACAGATGCAGTTCAGGCTCCGTTTGTTTGTTTCCTCTGTTTCTGTCGGGAATAAAATTTGACTGAAGTGCAAAACTGATGCAGATAAAGAAGCATGTGTTATTCAAATGGATCAAGCCACATACCTGTCTGCTACTGGTGGGTCCTTTAATACTGTGACGTGATCCTGGCCTTTTGCAAACTCTGCTACAAGTGTGTGATCAAGGATCTCAAACTGATGGAGTCGTGTCAGAGCCTAAAAGAGGATGTGACACCAGGTTAACACCACGCAGCACACGACAGAAAAGTCAACAGATGTGGAAGGATTTTCATGTTCTTTCATTGGAAGCTTCAAAGACAAGTTGAAAATACAGTTGGTCTCAGTTTAAAAATGCATTCAGGTCACAAGGAACCCCATAGGCCTCAGGTCCAATAGCCTTGAATTCCAGGTCTGAATAGGTAGGTTTCAGTCACGCAACTATGATGATGTCACGACTTCAGCTGGAGGGCAGGAAGTAGCCACGTAGAATGGCACTATGGAGGAAACCATTTAATAGAGTGCTTATTGTAAGGATTGAGATCCAGTGTTCAAACACAGATTCATACAGTTAGTTAAAAATGTATTGGACGTGATCCGTATCTGATGAAAATTAAGGAGTTTTGGACAGAAGCCAAAGATTTTCCAACAATCTGTGCTGTGGATATTACAGACATTCTACTACACCAGCAGCAGATGAAAGCCTAGAAAAGTTTGGAGGCATAGAACTTTTTTGTCTGCGGGTGGGTCCACAACCTTTGTACCAAAAGGCTCAGCGATAATTATCATTTGATCTTCGTCAGGGTGAGTGTTTTATTACCTCCACCAAGGAACTTATGTTTTTGGCAGCGTTGGTTGGTTGGTTGGTTTGTGTACGAGATAACTCAAAAAGTTCTGGACAGATTTTGATGAAATTTTCAGGGTTGGTTGGTAATGGGGAGATCTGGAAATGATTACATTTAGAGATTTTGGTGGTAATCCGGGGGAGGGGGGAGGGGGGAGGGGGGGGGGGGGGGAGGGGGGGAGGTGTCCATGGGGTGAAATTTCTGTCAAAACCTCACCAACACAAAAAAGGTGTTTTATTCACAGCCAATGATTCACAAACAAGCTCATTGTCAAAATGTCATTCACAAGTACTGCAAGTTGAAGAAACAATTCTGCAGGATGGAGAAACAATTGGCTCCAATTGTCAATTTGACAATTGGCTGGTCAAAATATTAAGTGGAAATATGCTTTAGATGAGTTTAAATGACAACCGCAAATTAGGATGTAATAGCATTGAATTGAATCGGCTATTTCTCTCGTCAATAAAAGTCCTTGGCAAACTTTTTAAAGGCAATAATATGTCAAGCAAACCAGCTAGTTAACATTTTCAGGGTCTGTACATGTGGTCCCCAACATTGCCATGGCCAGAACATAAGATAAACACAACATTACAAGAACACAACAATAAGAACACGTCCTGTCCGGTGGTGCACGGGGCTGTGTGTTATATGGACTCAACAGCACCACCTGCTGTTGTGGCATGCAAACTACAGAACACTTCTCGGAATGTGCACTGGCATTTGTGAATAAATCCTAAATCGTGCGAATGCAAATCAGTAAGGTGCAAAGTTACTGCCAAAAGCCACGTGACCCGCGGGGAGCCAATTGTTTCTCCAACCTGCAGTACTTGTGAATCACTGGCTGTGAATAAAACCCTTTTTTGTGTTTGTGAGGTTTTGGCAGAAATTTCACCCCATAGTGGGCTACCTTGGCGGACGTCTGAGTGCTTTTCTAGTTTGTAAAGATGCGACGTCAAGATGTATAACATGTTTGTTGACATTAGTCACACTGCTAGCCGTGAGCAGTAGCAACTAATGTCAACAAACACACAATGTATTGTACGACTATTTCTAAATTCGTGGAATGAAAGCTTCCAAGATTATCTAAGATAACCAATTTATTTACAGTTCACATGGAAATCTGATCTTGGCCCATGGGATCCACAAGCCCAAGCCCCAAAAAAAATGTCTCTTTTTTTCTCCCATTTCTTTAACCATCCACTTTTCGTTACTCCTCCCCGAACACATGGTTTGGTCTACTTTGGGCCACGACCTGCCATCAACGCTAATGCTCCAAACCCCTCCTCTGTTAGTTTTGTGCATGTGACACATCTACTCTGTCTGCGTACTGTGTGTTTTGTTTCTGTGTCTTTCCCCAATAACCTTTCTTTGTCAAAACATGACAAACACATAACATTGTCTCCGGCCACTAGTAACTGTAGAAATACTATCAGTATCTTCAGTGTCTAGGTAAACCATATTACAAAAGTGTAAATCAACATTTAACCACAACCTAATCCAAATCCATTTTTTATGGCATTTTTCTGTGATCTTTTGCCATTTCTCACCTTTCTGAATGACAATCTTTGGTACTCTTAAAAAAATAAAATAAAATAACCGTTCCTTCTCTGTCTTAGAATGATTGGTGAAGCCGTAAACTACACAAAACATAGGTATTTTCGTCAAGTTACTTCGCTTCCTGCCCTCCAGCTGAAAATTAAGTGCCGAGTACATAGCAATGTGGCAAATCAACCAATTGGACCTTCACCTATTGACGTGGTTGTCAACCTCAGCCCATGTCCTAGTTACCCAAGAGATTTAAAATTCAAATGTGTGTGTGTTCTCACAACAATATCCTAGTTCACATGATAGTTCACAAACTATTATCTCAAGCTTCGTCTTATCAGCTCACATGTCCTGGGCTGTCGGGCGTAAGAACAGCACTATTGCAACAGATATATTATAGATAAAATAATGTGAATATTAACAGTAATAACATATAAACTAATAATAAGATGATACAGGTGTAAAATCACGTTACCTTCGAGGCTGACTTCTCCGTCCTAAAGGTGGCGAAGGCTGCGTGTTTCTGTGCAGATGAAAGATGGAGTTCAGAAATAAATGACAGTACGAGCAGCAGGTTTGTACACATTATTCAAGGTCAAATTCAAGCACTTTTAAAGGTCATTTTCAAAGGTTTTCAGCACAGCTCCTTTTCATTGAGGCTAAATCACATACACTTATGATAGAGCTGCATGATTAACAATTAATTAATATATTGACCAAAATCTGGCAATTTACAAACCACAAATACAATATATAATTTAGTTTATTCCACACTTTAAAAGTTGACAAATATATACGCATGTATAAATACAAATATAATAGTGTAAGGGAGGTCAAAAGCTTCATTTGCTTCAACAGATCCTCCCTTCATCAACTCAATTAACACTCCAAATGGATAAAATGAATAAAAAATAATAAAAGTAATAATTAAATAATACAATGAAAACACAATAAAGAGTTTACCATTACTTAGAATGACACATGGGCATCTTTTTTTCTTTTGTTTTTAATTTATTTCGAGCAAGTAATTAAGCAATATAAATAGCTTGCATACAACAGTATCTGACAACAGCACACAGACTCCCCCCAGAACCAGAACCAGAACCAAGACCAATAAATTAAATTAATTTGTACATGCTCAAAGAGGAGTGGGAAGAAGAAAAAACTTATTTAATCCCACCCCAAGTTCTCATCAGCAACTTACAATGATGAAATGTCAATATATATATATATATATATATATATATATATATTCACATATATTACTATTAACAAGGCAACAGCACCCGTACAAACTCTGCATGAGGTCAGAGTGTGGCCAACCTACCAGACGACCTGCACATGGGAGGACGCGAACCGATTCTGCTCCAAAATACCTCAGCAGGTCCTCCTTCTCATCACGGTTGAGCTCAGCAGGAAGGTGACGGATCAGCAGCGTCTTACTGCCGTTTGTTTTCACCTCCTCATTCTGGTCCATTTTACTTAAAGAAAGCAGACGAGAATAAACAGGACTTCATGACCCTGAAACACAGACTCATAAGAAGCACATGAATGTACATTTACTTTATACTAACAGCACTCGACTGAAGAACCTGATCTGTATTACACCATAAAACCTTTTATTCAGCTTCACTCAAGGTTTCATCTGTTTCCAACAGGCCTTTCACTATCACATCTATCTGCTGTTCAATCAGCTCCCACTCTGGATGTATGATAAGAATGCTCCAACATCAGTATGGAAGATGTATTTTCACTGATGGCAGCAGCAAATATTGATCTGAATCAAAGATAATGTGACGAAGGGCTGAAAAATTTGGAAATAGTGACAACTTCAGTATTTAGATAAAGACAAATGATTACAATAAGAATGATGGGTTCTCTCCATTTACTGCACCTTCCTCCTACCACCATCCACAGACGTACACTAATAGGTTGTAAAGTGATTCTAAATTGCTTTTAGGTTTCAATGTGAGAGTGACTGTTCATTTCTATACGCCAATGTTATGATGAACCCCGCCGTATCCTGAAAAATAGCTGGATAGTTAGTAGGGCTGCATAATATTCGCAAAACTTATGATATGCAATAAGGGTGTACACAGTAATATTAAAAAAATATATATATATATTCAATTCAATTCAATTCAAGAACTTTATTTTTCCGTTAGGAACTTCATTTGTGCCAGAGCATATGTTGCACATATAAGTCACATAATAATCACAGACAGTATACATACATACAATACACACAACGCCTGCTATAAATAATAGATAAAAAGATTTAAAAAATCTAGAATAAAAGAACAGATATGTTCTTAAAAAGATGGTGATGACATACATACAATACACACAATATATATATATATATATATATATATATATATATTAATATATTAATATTGTGATATTTGTTGTTCACGTACAGACCCAGGGCTACTTTAGTGTCAGTTCTGGGTGAGTTTATAACTTTTCTGAAGTCATTCATCCCCATTTAGTCTCTTATTCTGCTCTGGTATGTTAAAGTGAAAATCTGGTATTTTCCTATTTGATGTATTGATGGTGTAGATGTCCATGAAGGTTTGTATTAAAGTAGAGGGTTATTTAAAAAATGGAAAACTGAATGAAAAGTCACTGATTTTTATTTTTCAATATATCATGAGAAAAAAAAAGGAAGTATGTCCATCCACTGTCCACTGCTTCAGTAGTTTTTGCATAAAGCTGCTTACAAACAAATAAACCAACAAACAAACAAACTAGTATTCAGAGAATGTCTAATCTCACCCATATTTTGTGTCAATCTCAAGTTTCTATGACAAACTGTTCTTGAATTACAGCCAATAATGTGATTTTGACCTTTCTGCTAAATGCAAACTTGGCCTTTGACCTTTTTCAATATTGATAATTTCATAATATATATATGTGTGTGTGTGTCAGTGCGTGTAATATTATGATAACATATCCAGTATTGATTAAGTTATAGCAGTGATATGTCTGATTGACACACACAAACCGTGTTGCAGAAGTTCATTTTGCCAGATGTCACCTTTGACCTCCAGAGATCTCAAAAACTATTGGTCGTAGGCAATAACACCAATTATGTCAATTGTAGAAATCTTCATTTCACATAATTTGGTACCAATCTAAAAGTTCTTGAGTTATAACCGATAATGTGATTTTGACCTTTTAGTTCATTGTGACCTTGACCTTTGACCTACACTCAAATGGACGATTGCATCTGATGCGCATTAGCTATATGTATATGCCCATCTAATTTCATGGTGATATCTCAAGTATTCATTGAGTTATAGCATGATGTGACTCTGTGGACACACACAAAGTGATTACAATCTGGCCCATAGGGACACTAGGGCACCGCCCTCCCAGATGTGGATGGGTAAAAATATAACAATAATATGCCTACATGCAATCTGAATTATTTCAACAATATTTCCACCAACTGGCGCTCATTAAGTAGTGAATTTTCAAAGACAGACTACAAATTCCTTCTCCTCCAATCACATTAGACTAATACGTAGGCTATAGACTGAGATATAACTGGCCGGGGCGCACAAAAAAATGCGCCAATTGTATATAGTTGCTAGGAAAAACAATAATTATTTGTCCTATCAGCATCACAAATTAAATGGTGTTCAGGGCGCAGAGCCTTTGCTTCCCAGGCCAATGATACCACTGTTTATATATATCAGTCCAGTGTGATTGGACAACTATTAGCTACTGTCTGTCACTTAAGTGACGTACTGTTAAGTTGCCGTTTCAACTAGTTTCACAAGGAAATTAATGTTATTTCCTTTGTCATGGCACAGATAACAGTTACAGAAAATTCTGTTGTTTCTTTGAAACAACTACACTTCACTCGTTGTTCGGATGAAGAAAAAAAGAGAGTTAAAGACCTTGGACCTGACGATTCTGAACTAAAAATTTAACAACAAACCACTGATCGTGGCAGAAGCTACAGCAAGAGTCTATGTCTATGAGCATTGGAATTGTCTAGCTGGATGCCCAGTGAGTAATGGGTGTTTTTCTTCAAGTATTTGCTATTTGAAAGTCCCCATACAGACATGTTATGGGTTACTTCAGGAGTGAAAGACCTAAAGCACATTGGAGATAAATGCAAAACACATGAGAGCTGCCAAAGCCACTTGGGTAATAGCTTGAAGCTATGTCTTTTAGTACTCTGCACAATTAATGTTGTTGTTTTGGTAAAAGAAGCTATAAAACATTTAAAATTAACAGTTACCTGTTTTATTAAGAGCCTTTAAAAATTAAGAACTAAATCTGTCTAAGATTTCTGTCTTGACAGCACAATAAAAGTAATTTTCTAAGTTATGTTGCCTTCAGATTTTTTTTTTCGCAACCTTTACACTCTCCCTAAATTTTTTGTCACCAGCTGCCACTGATTACAATAATCTCATAAGTCTCCATACAGAGGATACATAATATATCCCATACATATACGGTTCTAACATGCATTTCTTTATATTTCAGATAACCCAAAAAATGCATTTGAATAAAGAGCAATGAATTGAAATCTCAGTCATATAGAGCATATCATATAAATAAAACTATTTACGACAAGAAGCATTTATTTTTCCCTTGAATGGAGACTGATGGGGACACCCTGTAGTTTGAATGCTGCACTTACACCTTCTAATGGTTTGGAAACGTCACTGCCTCAATGTCTATCAAATTAATGTTAATGTTTTGGTATTCCATTCAGCTGTAAGGTATCATCCAAACCGAACTCTTCGCTCTCAGAGTCCAAGATTTCTCATGGTTCATAGAGAATCAAACACTAGACACAATTTTAAAGCCTTTAGTTGTCAAGCTCCTCTTCACTGGAACTACCTGAAAGTTTGATTTTGACAGGAACAAACCCTCCCACTATAAACAATAATATAAGCCTCTCATATACTTTCACCTTATTCTCACTGGCAATCAAGCCTTTATGTGTTAACATATGGTTTTATGGTATTTGCTTTTCTTTTTATTGTGTTATCTTATTCTATGGACCGACTTTTTGTGTTCTTAACTCTTAAATATACTGTTCATATTATGCCTTCGTCATATGGTCTGGGTCCATTTTCACCTGGGCAAAATTTCTTTCACTGTTTCCAGGTTCCCCATTGACTAGGATACACGTCCCTATGGAAACCATATTTTCTGTGAGAAAATCTGGTGGTAACATGGAAAGTTCTGGATACAGGGCACACATACCCCAAAGAACACATTTAAATGAATATCGGTCAATTTTTCCCAGAACAGCCTAAGTGGACAAAAAATTGTAGCACCTGTGTAAAATTATACGTTTAAAATATCTAAATTTTTGAGTATTTTGCGTCACTTTAGGAAAAGTCACACGATTTCAGGCAAAAAAGACAACTAAAAGTATTTTATTGCTGTCAAAATTGACCCGAACAGTATGCAAGTGTTAATAAAGCTTTAAATTAAATGTATATTAAATTTCATTTCTGTCATGTGGTTTATCCTTTTTTTTTCCAAATTCATGCAAGTATCTTCATGTTTGAAGATGAATCTTAACACCAAAAGGCATAGTATTCTTCTCCGCTGTTCTTTTGTCTCTCCACTTTACAGAAATACATTTGATGAGATTTCCAATTACGGAGAATTTTCCCATGTTTGTGCTTTTCAGTGTTTGCTTATGAATGACCAAGGTTTCATTCATTACTTTTTCCTCTATGTATTTATCTTATACTTTGGCGACATATAAATAAAGTTGACCGACTCCAAATGAAACGAGCCTGACGGCCGGAGTTTGTTACTTTTCCCCACAAGTAATACCGAGGAAATCCACAATTAATTTAATTAAAATGCTGTAAAACACACAAACTAAACGCCAACTTTAGCTCATTGCTAACATCTAGTGCTCCATAAATACATAGCATTTTTCCGTCACTTCGGCATGAATCTCTCTTTATTCTCCGGTAAATATATTAAGGGCTGCCTTTCACAAATTAGAAAATAATTCAACGTAAAAACTCAAAATATGTAGATCTCAGTGTTAGCTTACCTGCTGCAGCGGCTACAAACAAACCCACTTCCGGTTTCCTCGCGTTTACATTAAAACAGACGACGTGCAACACCGCCATCTTTCGAACAGGAGGGAGTACTGCATATACACTTAAGCTATTATTTATACTGTTTTTAATTTATTATCCCGAAGTGGATTCATTAATATGTTTGAAACACAGTACAGCTATAACTTGACGGCAGTGGCTATTAATAAACTAAATATTATTAATTTGCACTTCAAAAGGGAAAAGCATGGATGTCTTCTGTTGCTACAGAGCAACATATGGGGGTTTTCTGAATTTATTAAATAAAAATATTCAACCATGTAGCAGGATATCAATGATGCCTTTTTTAAAATAATTGTTTAGTTCAATTTCCTAAGTGACATCCCTGAAGTTTTTTCCCCACTCAAACTGTACAGACAGGTCAGTAAATGTCAGGAGCGGCAACACGCTATAAGAAGTTTTGGCTGGAGGATCCAGGAAACTGTAAGAGAAACGGGTCTCTCAGAATTACAAGTCCTAACATACCACTTCCAGCTGTGCCTCCATGGACTTTTCTAGATTCAATTCAATGTTGTTTATAGAGCCCCAAATCACAACAACGTAGTCTCACAGGGCTTTACAGGGTTGATTTGAGAGAACAATCAATCACAGATCTTGATATTGATGTTGATTTGGAACTACTGGAAAAGAAAACTAAGTTATTTTGACAAATACAAGAGTTACCTAATGCAGAGGTATTAAGATGGTCTGAAAATATACACAGATGCATCAAAACAACCAGTAGAGTTGGGGTGGGACATGTCATCCCTAAGTTTAAACATGAGGAAGGGCAAAGTCTGACTGATGATTTGGCAGTGTACACAGCTGAACTGATAGCAGTGTGGCTTGCACTAAAATAGATTGAGGAGAAAAGGCCAAGGAGGCATCTGATTCCAGCTCAGCATTAACCAGCATCATGACTGGCCAATCACAATCCAGGCAAGGCATCGTCTTTGAAATTTCAATTACAGCAAATAACTTAGGAAAGTCAGAGGTTGTGATTACCTTTGTGTGGCTACCAGCTCATATAGGAAATGAACTGGCTGACAAATGTGCAAAAAAGGCATCTCCATAATCTCCATTAAAAAAAACTAGGAGCTTCCAGGACAACCAGCAAAAGTAGGAAAGAGGAGAATGTATTATCTAGAATACGATTTGGTCACACAAGTTTAAACAGGACCCTGCTACTAATGCGGAAACATGTAAATGGAAAATGTTAAAGTTTGGTGAGATGGTCAAAATGAAATACGCAGACATATTGATGTTGTATTTGGAGAAGTATCCAACGGAGGCTAATGACGTTTTCCCACATGCTAAGGGTCACATGTCCCAAACAACCCCAATATAACTGTTAACAGCAGACCTCCGCCAAGGCTTGACATGGCGTCATATGCCGTGAAAACATGATGTGATGGAGCCACAGCTGTTGACCCATCTGATGTCTGAAGGTTAGGGGTCAAAGGTTAGAGGCACAGCTGTTGACCCATCTGATGTCTGAAGGTTAGGGGTCAAAGGTTAGAGCCACAGCTGTTGAAAAATCTGATGTCTGAAAGTTAGGGGTCAAAGGTTAGAGCCACAGGTGATGTCTGAAGGTTAGGGGTCAAAGGTTAGAGCCACAGGTGTTGACACATCTGATGTCTGAAGGTCAGACCATGTGAATGAAAAAAACACCAGGTTCTATCTTGTCTGAATCCTGGGATATTACCACTGACGTGTTGTAACTGTTGACCTTTAGTGTGACCTTGACCTTTGACCTTCATGGCTCAGAATCTAATGGGTTCTTCCTTGACCCATTATCTATCATTACTGAAAGTTTCATCAAAATCCCTTCAGAAGTTGTTGCGTAATCATGCTGATAAACAAACAAACAAACAGACAGACAGACAGATAAACAGACAGACAGACACACAGATAAACAGACAGGCAGACAGACAGATAAACAGACAGGCAGACAGACAGACAAACAGACAGACAGACAGATAAACAGACAGGCAGACAGACAGACAGATAAACAGACAGATAAACAGACAGACAGACAGACAGATAAACAGACAGACAGACACACAGATAAACAGACAGGCAGACAGACAGATAAACAGACAGACAGACACACAGATAAACAGACAGGCAGACAGACAGATAAACAGACAGACAGACACACAGATAAACAGACAGGCAGACAGACAGATAAACAGACAGGCAGACAGACAGACAAACAGACAGACAGACAGATAAACAGACAGGCAGACAGGCAGACAGACAGACAGACAGACAGATAAACAGACAGATAAACAGACAGACAGACAGACAGATAAACAGACAGACAGACACACAGATAAACAGACAGACAGACCTAATTTGAATACCTTCTTGGTGGAGGTAATAAAAGCAATGCTGCTGTTCAGAGTGTATCCATGTTTGACAGGTGTACGATGCTACTCTCTGTGGCGCAAAATTGGCCTAAAACTCTGTTTTGGTCTATTTATACACAAACGTAAGTTTTCAAAAACTTTCACTTTTTCAGTTTTTGTGTTTTCGGAGGAAAAAAGTGTGTGTATAAAAAAAAGGCACAGATGAAGGCAAAAGTCTGTTTTCAAAAATGTGTGTAAACAGGCCCTAAGTGTAAGTTCTTAAATATATTTCATTGTTTTTATCGTCAGATTGATGTTTTCGAGTTTAACCTTTCAACCCTGTTACAAACATAAATTATATTTACTATTGCTTAATTTGATTTATTTGAACATTAAGAAATGGAAAAGAAAAAGAAAACATAGAGTCACAAAAATAATACAAATGTGTTCAAAAGGAGTGGGTCAAAGTAAACACTTAAAAAATCCCACTCCTTACTCCATCAACTTTAAAAAAAAAAAAAAAAAAAAACACTTCCTCCAAATGTTTGAGGACATTTTTGGGGAAAAACTAACAACTGTCTTGGAAAAGTTTTTTAATTTCTTGTTTTCCTCATGCTTTCTAATGCTCCATACCCTCGCCATGGCTATTTTTGGCTAAAATCTTCAACCCTGTAACATTCAACCCCATGACCACAAAACACTGTTATGTGGATGAGTGTTTGTGACGGGGTTGAAGGTTGGAATGTTCTTATGCCAGCCTCCAATGTGCACCCAATTCAGAGAATCACCCACATACTGTGTGTTTTAGTTTATTTAAGGATAAATACAGGTAAAAACAGTAACAAAAGTACAAGTAAAGAGTTTAGAAACAAATATATGAGTCTGGATATCATTACTGTTACCTGCTCAGGTGCAGATTTCAAGTGTTTTTGCCCCTGACAAAAAGTGAAACAAAAAGGATTTTATTTACATGTCAGTACAAATGAAGAGATTCTTGTTTTCTTTAGTATTAGGTACATTTTT
>CM035802.1:1759635-1762135 GCA_020466265.1 Siphamia tubifer | reverse complement strand
ATTAAAATTGAATTTTAAGGTGTTTTCTAGTAAGAAAAATGAATCTTATCAACTGATAGAAATGTAAAAAAATGAGTAAATAAATGGACAAAAAGAATGCAAAAAAAGTTTTTTCCACTTTCTGAGACCAAATGAATATTCACGTTTTGATCGTTTTCATGCTTTTATTTTGAAATACAAAATATTTTTTAATATGAAAAAGAAAGTTACCAACTGATAGAAACAGGAAAATTGACCAAAATCTTTCATTTTTTCAGTTTCCGAGACCAAATGTCATTTTTAATCAGCATTTTTACAACCAATGGAACTGTAGACGCATGTCATAGAAGTTTATAAACTACATTATTTGAATGAAACAACCATTTTCACATCTTTATTTATCATTAATTATAATATTGCTGGTAAATTGTGAAATACAGATCGGCCAGTGGATCTTTTATTAATTGAATTTTCTTCTCAGAAATGAATGGAAAATTAGTGAATTGATTTAGTTGGTTTTTTTTTTCAAATATAAATGTTTAAAAAGTTACAATTGAATTTCAAGGCGTTTTTATAATAGAAAAATGAAAGTTACCAAGTGATAGAAATGTAAAAAATGGACCAAATTTTGTTCCCCACTTTCTGAGACCAAATGAAATATTCAAGTTTTGATTGTTTTTGTGCTTTAAAAAAAAACTAAAAACAACTGTTGGTTAAATTCTGAGAGAAAATGAGAAAAAAAAGATTGACGTTAATTTTCTCTTCTAATAAGAAAGTTACCAACTGATAGAAACAGGAAAATTTACCTAAAATGTTCACTTTTCTAGCTTAGCCACACTAGCTCCTCCTAGCATCAGTAAATCTAATGTTCTATCGTAGTAGCCTAGCCACACTAGCTCCTCCTAGCATCAGTAAATCTAATGTTCTATCGTAGTAGCCTAGCCACACTAGCTCCTCCTAGCATCAGTAAATCTAATGTTCTATCGTAGTAGCCTAGCCACACTAGCTCCTCCTAGCATCAGTAAATCTAATGTTCTATCGTAGTAGCCTAGCCACACTAGCTCCTCCTAGCATCAGTAAATCTAATGTTCTATCGTAGTAGCCTAGCCACACTAGCTCCTCCTAGCATCAGTAAATCTAATGTTCTATCGTAGTAGCTTAGCCACACTAGCTGCTGAAGTATAGAGTCGGAGGGCGGGCTTAACAAAGTGACGCTGCGATGATTAGAAGACAAACAAGCATAAACAACCATAGAAGAAGAACAACAACAGGTGTAGATTTCCTTTTAGAAGAATGTGACAAAACGTCAACAATCTTTAAATTCTTTTTACAGAAGCGACAACAGTCGTTCAGCTCCATAATCCACCATTTTGTTTAGTCATTCCTAACTTTCTCCAGACTCCTCCGTCAACTTTCAGTCGCTCTAACTACGTCATCCTAAAGATTACACTGATTGGTTGTAGTACCGTCCTATTACATACAGAGGATTTGACAGACAATCTTTTAGCCCCGCCTCCTCTGACTATGAAGCACCACTAGACCCATATATGGAATGAATAGAGTTAGCACTGCTAGGCTACATTTTGTCATTTTCAATCAGCAACGGCACCATCGATGTGTGTCGTAGAACCTTATAAACTACATTATTTTAATCCTTTAACCCCGTGTCATAGTTGATGTGTTCTGTTTTGTTCATGGTTCTGATATATGGAGAAAAAAAAACAGATGTCAAAAAGCAACTCATTTAGAAAAAAAGAAAAAACTAAAACTACAGGCACCAAATTACAATATTATTTATTTATTTATTTATTTATTTCTACTTCATTTTAGTTTATTTTAACTAAGTTATTATTTTGTAAATATTTATGAGTTTTTGTTAATTTTGTTCCTTATTTTGTTTTATATTTCTTCATTTAATATTGTATTTTATTACTTTTCTTCATTTTGTGCCATTTGTATCTTATTTTGTTCATGTTACTTATTATTTTGTTGGTTTAATATACATTTTTGGCTCTTATTGTCCATTTTGTTGCTTATTTTATAAATTTTTGACTGGAACTATTAAAGTGTCAGTAAGTTTTAGTAACTGGACTTTCCTTTCAGAAATTAATGGAAAATTAATTTATTTAGTTTTATAAAAAAAAAATACAAAAAAGAATTCAAATAAAATTTCAGGGTGTTTTGATTTTCAGTGTCAAAACAGATACATCGAATTTAAACAAAAAACACATTGATTTTCTTTGTGTCTTTCAAATGACATAAAAGAAAGTTATGACCTGATAGAAATGTAAAAACAAAAAAAAGGACGAAAAAGTGCAAAAAAAAAAAATTGTTCCTGAGACCGAATGTCATTTTCAAGAAAAGGTTGTTCATGTCATTGACATCACAAACATTTTTATGAGTTTGTATGAATCTTCATGTTTGGATTTTTTTATTTTGAAAAACTATAGAAAAACTAGTGGTTAAATACCGTTTTAAAACAGAAGAATTAAAATTTAATTTCATTGTGTTCTGATTTTCA
>CM035802.1:1617135-1752135 GCA_020466265.1 Siphamia tubifer | reverse complement strand
CGTGACTTAGCCTCCCCGTTGTCTCTGAAAAGTCTCTAGAACATGTCGTGACGTCACATATGACATAACCAAGCCCATATAACATGTGACGTCATAACATGCTCAGACGTAATTGTGTCACCGTCAGATGGAACTGTTTCACCACTTTTCACTTGGTTTGGTCTGAAAACACCATCAGATGGATTTGAATTTGTGCGGCGTTTCGGTTTTTTGTATACACTGTCAATGTTTCGATGATAAATTAAATGGTCAAGGTAGAAGACAGAACATTTTAAAAATCAGGAAGTCACCAGGTTGCATCACATATGACCAGTGTTGGGAAAGTTCACCTTAATTAGGAACTAGTTCAAAGTTCACTTCAAGTTAGTCAATATGAATTAGTTCAGTTCATCGTTCATTCTTCCAAATTATCAACTAGAAGTTCATGGATCCCAAAATGAACTTTTTCGTTCTTTTTTGTGTTATTATTGTAAATGTATTATTAACCGTTTCTGACGTTATCCTGTAGTTAGAAAATCAGGTGAAAATGCCGCCCCTCCAGGGCTGAAGTAAGTACCTTACCCCAGGGTTAACTTCCCTCTGCAGGTTCTTAGAACATAAGGAGCGGTTTCAGTGAGTTTCGTTTTCAATGTTTATTTGTGAATGTGAACTAAATAACAGCGCAGTTCAATAAATGCCAGAATAACCACGTTCACAACTTCCCGTTCATTTGGCAAAAGTGAACGAGTCGTCAAAAATATGATATAGTTCGTGAACGATCGTTCAATGAACGCGTTCAGGTACAACACTGCATATGACGCACTGATGTGAGAAAAACTGTTTGGATGTCCATTGGGGAATACTGAAGCTAATGCTATAGCTAATTCTGAAGCTAATGCTGTAGTTAATTCTAAAAATTCTAAAGCTAATGCTGAAGCTAATTCTGTAGCTAATGCTGACGCTAATTCTGAAACTAATACTGAAGCTAATACTGAAGCTAATTCTGAAAGTAATGCTGTAGCTAATGCTGAAGTTAATGCTGAAACTAATACTGAAGCTAATTCTGTAGCTAACGCTGAATCTAATACTGAAGCTAATTTTGAAACTAATGCTGAAGCTAATTCTGAAACTAATGCTGAAGCTAATACTGAAGCTAATGCTGCAGCTAATTTTGAAGTTAATACTGAAACTAATTCGGAAGCAAATATTGTAGCTAATGCTAAAGATAATGCTGTAGCTAATGATGAACCTAATTCTGAAGATAATACTGAAGCTAATGCTGAAGCTAATACTGAAGCTAATTCTATAGTGAATGCTGAAGCTAATACTGAAGCTAATTCTATAGCGAATGTTAAAGCTAATATTGAACCTAATGCTGTAGCTAATGCTGAAACGAATGATGTAGCTAATGCTGAAGCTAACTCTGAAGCTAATGCTAATGTTAATGCTGAAGCTACCTCTGAAGCTAATGCTAAAGTTAATGCTGAAGCTAATACTGAAGCTAAGGCTGTAGCTAATACTACAGCTGATTCTGTAGCCAATGCTGAAACTAATGCTGTAACTAATACTGAAACTAATGCTGAAGTTCATGCTGAAACTAATGCTGTAGCTAATGCTGAAACTAATACTGAAGCTAATGCTGTAGCTAAAGCTGAAACTAATGATGTAGCTAATGCTGAAACTAATACTGAAGCTAATGCTGTAGCTAAAGCTGAAACTAATGATGTAGCTAATGCTGAAGCTAACTCTGATGGTAATGCTAAAGTTAATGCTGAAGCTAATACTGAAGCTAACGCTGTCGCTAATACTGAAGCTAAAGCTGTAGCTAATGCTGAAGCTAATATTGAAGCTAATGCTGTAGCTAATGCTGAAGCTAATACTGAAGCTAATGCTGTAGCTAATGCTGAGACTAAAGATGTAGTTACTGCTGAAGATAACTCTGAAGGTAATGCTGGAGCTAATACTGAAGCTAATGCTGTAGCTAATGCTGAAGCTAATACTGAAGCTAATGCTGTAGCTAATTCTGAAGCTAATGCTGTGAAGCGTACTGTGTACAGATCAGAGCTCATATGTAGCTCTTCTCTCACCAGTGAAAACAGTTTCTATGGCGTCACAGGATAATTAGGATAAGTTTAATAGTCTGAAAATTCAGCCCAAAAGTCTCTAAGTCACTCAATGTTTTTTTTAGTCACCAGAGATGGACAAATGTCGCTAAATTTAGCGACAAAGTCATTAAATTGTTAACACTAGTTTTGCCCCCAAAATATATCACATGGTTTACAAACTGTGAAAGTGTCTATTGAAAATATAGGGATATTTTTAAAAATGCATAATTCTACTGGAAAAAAGTCAAATGTCTGTCCTTTAAATACTTTGTGTTGATAGTACTAGTACTGATATTAGTACTTGTACTGGTCTGAACATTACTGTAAAGCCTTTTTAAGTCCAGTAAGTTCCAGAAACAGTTTTGTAGTTGACGCTGCGCCTCCACATCCAGGTTGATTATAATAATAAGACTGGTGTGTGTTTAAGTCTGAGAGCAGCTGGTGGTAGTGAGAAGGTGTCCACGTCCTTCCTGTTCCTGTGTGCCCGTTAAAGCCCTGCATGTGTGTGTGTGTTTGACAAAGGCTAGCTCTCGGACTGGTGTGGAATGCCAACATGCACTGACTTTGGTTTTAAGGCCGGAGCTTCCCTTCACACTGGACGTTGGGGACTGGAGATGTACGAAGCGAGTCAACAGTTGGAAAAGACTGTTTAAATGTTTGGACAATGAAACAAAGTGCAATAATGACGGAAAGAAGTTTAGAAAAAGTCCAGTACAAAGACTCAGATTACTCTAAATAAGAGATGTGGAAAGATAGAAAATGAAGTAAAAAGTTCACAATTTAAGCATAAAAATAAGTAAAGGCAAGGCAAATGTATATTAAAAAATATTATTAAAATGCATTAAAAGACAATTAAAATTAGAGACATGAAAACATTTAAAAGACAATTAAGAATTTGAGAAAAAGCTCCAGTGAACAGTAATGTTTTCAGGCCTGATTTAAATGAACTGACACTTTGAGCAGATGTCAGGTATTCAGGTCATTGCAAAAACAAAATGGGCCAAAATAAATAAACCCCTACAAAATAGGAAAGAAAATGGACAAAAATAAACATAAACAAGCAGTACAAAGGAATAACAAAGATAGAACCCAAGATGAAAATGAGTCAAAACGTAATAAAATAAGACAAACATACAATAAGCATCAGAATGAATAAAGAGAAAACATAAGCAGCAACGTATGTGAAAAATGAAGGAAATGAGACAAAATAATGAAATAAACAAAATAAGCAAGAACATTGACAAAAATATAATAAATGAGGAGTATAATGAAGATAGATAGATAGATAGATAGATAGATAGATAGATAGATAGATAGATAGATAGATAGATAGATAGATAGATAGATAGATAGATAGATAGATAGATAGATAGATAGATAGATAGATAGATAGATATTATTATTACACATAAAAAAATCACTATTACCCATTAAAGGTGTCATTCTGCTGAAAAGCACTTTTCTACACTCCTTTGGGAATCTGATGGCTCACTCAGACTTACCAACACATGTTCCTTTGACAGTGGTTTGTCATACTGCATTCACAGAAAACAACAAGAGGAACGAGGGACCCAGAAAAAGACGGTCCATCTGATGTCAGATGGACTTTAGCGTCACCCATGTGGGGTTAAACCCGACCCCAATTCCAGTGAATCTGAAGTAGCATTAGCATTAGCATCTACAAGAAAAGACAGCGCCACAGTAGCTGCTGCACAAATGAAAAAAAGTGGCAGATCAAACTGGTTCATGTGTCTCTGTGGAAACAAAGCCTTGTTTTTTCCCTGCACGTTTTCAGAACAAGCAACAGCACGACACCTAGCTGCTGTTATCAGTGCCCATACGGCCCATGAGGCTGTGTCCAGTGGAACCAAGGTTACTACTGGTGTAGTTGGACCAGTGGGCGGAGCTTTAATCTGATTTCTAGTGTTTAATAGGCTGGCCTGCCTGTCAAAAACTTACGGTAGCTACATGTCTTCTCTTTTTTTTTTTTTGTTTGCATTTGTTCTCAATGTTTAACACCACAGAGGAGGAGTCAACATTGTTTGAGATCAATGCATTTTTTAGTCTTGGAGCCAAATATTTTAATATTTAGTGCACGTGTGTGACCATTATCGGTCCTCCCTGAAAGCTGAGCAGACATCCTTTATTAGAACTCTCTATTATAAGCCAGGGAGGGCAGTGCTACACCTCAGTGATGTGTGGGGGAAACAAAGACTGGACAGGACGAACGGGGACAGAAGTTAACAGGCGGTGCTATTGCAGTTAAAGATTGTAAGGTGGTGTGTTATTCCCAACTACTAACTGTCCATCAATAAAAATAAATAAATAAATACATAGAAAAAAGAGGAGAAAACCAAATCAGCACAAAAGAAAAAGAGATTCAATAAATAAATAATTAAACAATCGGTAGTGAACACCATAATTGTGAATGTCTTGATAGTATAAAATAAAATGCAATAGAATAGAATAGGCCAGAAGGGGACACTAGTGCAAAAGAAAATGAGTTTAGGCTAGAGATTCTGGAGAGATTCTCAGCTCATTCTGGGGGGTCCCATCATTCACTGAAATGGGACTCGGCAGTAGCTGGTGAGACCCGATCAAACATGCAAGTGTGAAGGACCACGAAGCCCAGAACAGCAATCACGGCAAGGCAGGGCCAAGCCAACAGGGCACCCCTCACCCCGGGCCGTAGGAGCCACAGGGCGCCGCCCCCGAGACCCACCGGGATCACCGTGAATGACGCAAACCCGGTGAACAAGAGGGAGCAGCTACAGACCCCCTGAGCACACCAAGACCGAGCCAGGCGGCCCGGGGCACGAGGACCCACCCACCACTCTAACCCCAACCCCGCCCACCCCAGCCCCCCACCCCAGAGGGCCAATAGCCCCACGCAGCCAGAAAGCCAGACACAGGGGGCGAGTGGCCCATCGAAGGGGCGGCAACCAGCCCATCACAAGGCAGGCCGCCACTGGGAGAGGAGATCGGAGCCGGGACCCAATGCGAGTCCAGAGAGTAAAAATGGACAGTGTGTTGGGGCCCGGCAACGCCAACAGGGAGGCACTCCGCACATCCCCGCACCCGGCCCCAGGCGAACGCAGTACACCCGGGGCCCCTGTCTCCCCGCAATGTGCCCCGACAACACACCAGGACAGAGCAACCGCACGCCACCAGACCAAAGCACAGCCACAGCGCTGACCAGAACAGCCAATCCAGGCCCCGCGGCCCACCAAGAGCCATCGCACCAGCTTGGACCCGACGGGCAAGCAGGAGCAAGCCACAGCAACATGGATGGTAGTCCACCCCCGCTACCCCATAGCCATAAGGGGGCTGGGTGCCACCAGCGAGGCCATATTAGTGAAGTCCCCCCCATTACTCCCTGTTAATATGTCACCAGATCCCAGACTGGAGACATTATCCCTGCACCGTGATAGTGTAACCCTGAGTGTCATGTGGTGCATTAAAAGTGGGGAGGCTGGGCGAGGCATCCAGGGGGCAGGCTAGAGGACCACAGAGGATGGCTACTTTGCAGCCTACCCTGGCCTAAGTTCCCCGAGCTGTCCCAGATCTACTCCCAAGGTGTGAATGTGTGTGGTGCATTAAAAAGAAATTAGAGAGCAGAGGCGGCAAGCAAGAGGGTGATGGGGAAGAGACAAGGCCGTAGAGCCCTGCCATCTGCCCCACCACAGAGCCCATCATTCCCGCCCCCACCTGCTCACCCCAGAGCCGGCATGCCAAGGATGCAGGGCACCCACCCCGCAGCACCACCAAAACCCCACCCACCCCACTACTCTCCAGGACAGCCCCAGGCCTGGACAGAAGCCCCCAGCCAGCAGAAGCTAATCTCCAGTGGCGGCACACAGGCAAGTGCCAAGGCCTGTGCCCGGATGAGCCAGAGCCACGCCCCCAGAGAGACCACCCGGCCCCCATGCCAGTCGCCCAGGCAGCAGAGGGCCCCCAGACCCCCCAGGGGAGGGAGAGGGACGGGGATGAGCGGCCAGGCGGGAGAGGAGCGAGGAGGGAAGCAGAGCAGGAAGGGATAGGGGAGCGCCCGGAGGACCAACCCACCCCAAACACCAGGGCCAACTCGGGTGCCCCAGAAGAGACCCACTGCCGACACCCCCAAGGCCCCGGGAGAGCGCACAGACCCAGCAGATCCAGGGCTCAAAGGGAGAGACACCGGAGACAACACCCCCAGGCAGAGGGGCCTGAGCCACGCTAGCCCCACAGAGCCAGATTTGACCCTAATATGGAAGGGACACCACCAGTGCATGCAAACAGTCTTGAAGTCCATGGTGCCATCCTACTTAAAAAGGTAGAGGGTTAATAAACTGAAATAAAGCAGAGAGAAGTCAGACCATACACACAGACAGAATAATAATTAAAATTTTATGAGAGAAATGGCATACGCTCACATACAAGCAGAGGCTATAGATTAATATTTATTGATTTAATAAATGGATAAATGTCTTCTCACGATAACATCACATGGGCCTCTCCAGCCAATCAGTACTCACTATTCAGCAGGCAACAGCTGATGGTGTTCCCCATTTTATCAGCGGCGGTAGTTCAAAGCTAGGGTTCAATCAGCCAGATGTAGCGGTGACGCCGGAGGAAAAGCGGCTGCAGGTTTAGTTTAACAGTAACTTCAGCTCTTTTACATCTTTGTGTGAGTTGATAGTGGATGTTTACTTTGTCACGTTTAGGAGCCCTGTGTGAAATGAGTTATCAGCTGTTATTGGTGAGTCTAAAGGTTGTTGTTGGTGTTAGCCTAGCCATGGCTCATTGGCTCTATAGGGATGTGGTTATTATATTATATTATATTATAGTTGTTTTTTTAATTTTATTTATTTATCGGGCTGGGCACCGAATTTCAGTTCTTTTGTGGAAACGTGCCTTATATTTCCGTTCCATGTTTCGGTACCCATGTAATCACGTCACAGTTAACTTCTCGGTTTTGCAGTAGCAGTTAAACTTACGGGAAGCAAGTTTTGTTATTGAAGATGAAGTTGGCTTGTGTGATAATGCCACCTGTGATTGGCTGAAATATACTGATCATGCTCCTCCCCTCTAGTTCTCAAGCAAGTTTCCCACGTTAGCCGACACATGGACTTACAACCATGTAATTTCTTTGCATACAACTTTGTCCCTTCATTATAGAAGCTGTTAAAATGCCTTTGAAAGCGTGGCTCTACTTAAAAACAATGGACGTAAACACTGTGCGGTGTAATACTTGAGATAAGTCCACAGGATGTGTCTGTAGCGCTGCCAGCACTAACTTTCAATACAAATCATATATAGTTCAGCATCATTAGTGTTAAGCGCCTTGCGCGTTAAAAAACCCCAAAAAAAACGAGAGACCATTTTTTGTTGCAGTACTCAGAGCGCTGCAAGTTGGAAACTGTTCAACTTTTGTAACAACGCTGCACTTGTCAATGTCACAATTCTCTTACTGACAATCAAAAGCAAAAAGGAGGCGGGACAACCACAGTCAACAACCACTGAAAGGAATGGCGGCATATTTGGACCAGCTTGAGCGGTTGATCTTTCAGACAACCCCATTATGTACGACCTGTCACTGCAGGGGAACCATGACTGGGGATTAAAAGCGAGGGCATGGAGAGATGGTGCAGCGTCTTTTGGGCTGTCTGGTACCTATATTTACTGATTGTTTTTTCAATAAAAGTAGTTTTGTATGATGATAACATGGAAGGTGTTAATGTTTACACAGACATCTGACACAGAAGTGTGTGACGTTTGTGTAACTTAGCAACAACACATGCAGGCTGGGGGAAAGGGCCCGGGACACAAGATTTTTGGCTCTCGGTGCTAAAAACTCATCCTGTGGACACAAGCCCTGAACTCTTCTGATTGTCTTTAAGTCGGTCAATATGAAAAAGAAATATATGAAGTGAATGACAGTTATGTATAATAATGTGCTATACAAATCCTACTGCTATATCAATTAGAAAATAGGAACCAAAAAAGGTACCATTCAGGAACCGAAATGAAGGTATTAGAACCAGAACTGAAATTTTTTAATCAATACCTATATATATATATATATATATATATATATATATATATATATATATATATATATATATATATATATATATACTACATATACATGTGTAGGTAAAAAAAATTCACAATGTAATTTTTTTTTTCTAACATCCCTGCGTGCATCTCTGACAGAGCAACTGTAACACATTCATTTCCCCTGGAATTAATATATTTTTCTGATTCAGTTGCTCAGTTTCCATCAAAACATATCAGTTTCATCTTCACCATGCCCCCACATGTGAGTTACATCCCATAATAGACACAACACGTTTCCATAGAGTGATTAAAGACTTGCATAAATGTAAAGTGTGCGAGGGGTGTCAGAGAGGGTAACAAACTGTCCCACTTGAAACCAGAGGAAACCATGTGAGCGTGTGCAGACCCATGTGTCCCACAGATGTGCCATGTTGTCGTGATGACAACTTCAAAACTCAATTCAAATTCATGTCATTTTATGCTGCTTTTTTATCAACACATTCTGTCTCATGATAAAATCTAATAGGAAACAAAGAGTTTGGGATGTGTTGTGGATTTGCACATTCTTTGCTAAATGGAAAAACTGTGGCCTGTTGGAAGGAAGAGCAGGTAATTTTAGTTTTAGTGTGAAGCTCTAAACAGTGCTTACACAAGGGGAGGGAAGTTGAAGGCTGCACACGCTGGATAATCATGACCTCACAGGAACATCTAACCCATAATTCTCAGGCAAAGTGAGAAATGATATGAGTTTTAGTCGTCCCTGTTTAATCAGCGCTTCCTGGTAAGTGTTTGATAGATGATGTTGTCAGGGAAATGGCCCAGAATAACATACGTTCATTTAGACTCAGCACAAACATGGACAGAATACATTAATGACCACAAAAACAGCTTTGAAAAATAAATAAAAGCATATACTGATCTAAAATATATTATGATCCATAAACCCTATTAATATATAGAAATAATTGGTGTAAAAGTCATCACATATTTGGACATTCAGAGGCTGTGCGGTTACCATGGAAACACTGTCATCTTCTACAACATGGATTTTCAAATCTTGAGACAGGCCTCCCCTGGGGTCGCCAGAGGGCTTCAGGGGAGGCGTGGTGTGAGGAAAAAAAATAAACTTGAAAAAAAAGAAAAACCATGTAAATGTATGTTTAACTAACTACAATACATATGGTTAGCTAACTACAGTACATTTGGTTAGCTAACGACAGCACATATGGTTAGCTAACTACAACACATATGGCTAGCTAACTACAGCATATATGGTTAAGTAACTACATCACATGTAGTCAACTAACTACAGTGCACATGATTAGCTAACTACAGTGCACATGATTAGCTAGCTACAATACATGCAGTTAGTGAACTACAATACCTGTGGATCAGTAACTACAGTACATACGGTTAGCTTACTACAGTACATGTGGTTAGCTAACTGCAGTACATGCGGTTTTGTTACTACAGTACCTGTGGTTAACTAAATACAGTACATGCGGTTAGCTAACTACAGTGCATGCAGTTAGCTAACTACCAGTGACCCAAAGTGAGCAGGTGCCTGCAGTTGCATGCGGTCATCTGCAGTTATGGGTCAATAAAAAATAGTTTTAATGATATTTGAGTTTCGGACGGTCGGGTCGTTTATTGTTTGAGATAAACATTAAAATAACCTGTTAAATACATTTCATTGACTGAATGTCCATGAAGGTGACACACAACGTCGTCAATATCCCACAGTATGAAGGGAACAAGAGAAAAGTCAAGTTGGGAGAATGGCAGCTCCGTAAACATAGAAACAAAAAAGTTAAGGTTTGGGAGAGATTCACTGAGATTTTCAAAGTTGATGAGCAGGTCCAGGTGTTTTCTTTTCCTTGGAAACCGGGTTCAAATGTCTCTTTGGATGTTACAGGTTTCCGACCCCATTGACATCGGATTTTAACACGGAAATAAATGCAGGTCATTTGATGTTCATAAAGACCATTGATTACATTTTTAAAATGCGGGTCGAGAAGCGGTTCCGATCCATTGTGGTTTAGTTAAAAAAGTGGTCGGTTGCGGGTCGTTTATACATCGACCCGCCCATCACTGCTAACTACAGTACATGTGGTTAGCTAACTAGAATAGAGAATGAGGAGGCCACAGTGTTTATGTTCTTTATCACGGGAATGTTAATTATGGTCAAATATAGTGTTTAAAGTCAAGAAAGGAGGAGTTTACAGAGAGAGTTAGGAGACAAAGAATCCAATGACAGGTGATATTACAATATATGTTAATTTCATGGCATTAACCCAAAAACAAATCATCGCTCCGTTTATTTATTGCGTTCTCCATATTTTTTTCCAGCACAGAGCTGATGCTACACAGATGATTTTAAAGAAAATGGTACTGCAAGATGAGGAAATGCGGAAATAGGTGTGGTCTCGCCTCTACCATTCACCAAACACCTATGTCATATAGTTCCTGGAGAACTAAAAAAAGACCTTGTCTGCCAGGATGAACTAAAAAGGTTCTAAGAACTGTGTGGTTCCTTTGCTGTGGGAAAGGGTGAATAAAGGTTCTAGGAAATAAAAAGGTTATAGGAACTACAAATGGTTCCTACAGTGGGAAAGCACCCATATGTGACGAGAAAAGACAGCAGCTGCCACCTGCACCATTAGGTCCCACAGTGCCCCATATCCAACAGCCCCAGGGATATCATCAGGACCAACCAGACACAGGAGCCCTTGTGTTTAGAGAATCTCTTGTCTAGCATTTGGCCACTTCTGATTAGTTTCCCCACTCAAGAAGCAATTGTAAAATGATAGCCTAGCCATGCTATTCTTATTCATTTCATATATAGGTCTAGGAATGCTTCATAGTCAGGGGAGGTGGGGCTAAAAGGTTGTTTTTCAAATCTCTCTGTATGCAATAGGACGGTACGACAACCAATCAGTGCAATCTTTAGGATGATGTAGTTAGTTGACGGAGGAGGAATGACTACACAAAATAGTGGATTATGGAGCTTAACAACTGTTGTTGCATCTGTAAAAGTAATTTAAAGATTGCTGACGTTTTCTCACATTCTTCACTAATCTTTGACAAAAAGAAATCACCACCCTTTGTTGTTCTTCTATGGTTGTTTCTGCTTGTTTCTCTCCAAATCATTGCAGCATCACTTTGTTACACCCGCCCTCTGACTCTACACTTCACTGTGATTGGTCGACCAGTTTCAAATCTAGCCAAAAGTTACATTGAGCGAAACTAGACTACTACGGTAGTACATAAAATTTGCTCCTGCTACGGGGGTCTAGCATGGCGAGGCTAACAAACTGACCAATGCATGAATATACGTAATACAGCGAAACAAGGATTTATAAAAGTGCTTTTCAGTGACAAAACAAATATTTCCTTCGTATATAAGTTGACATTTCACAGAAAAAACATGAGCACCACAACAACCGCTAAATTCTTTAAAGCTTGTTTATGAATTTAAACAAAATACTGTTTACTGTCTGACTTCAAAAAGTGCCTTTTCATTGTCCCATGTCCAATAAGCTGCCCTTATAAACAAAATAAAACAGCAATCAAAACTTGAGGCTGTTTTTGTAAAGTCACTTTCCTTTTTTTTTTTTGCATTAACTTAGAACATAGTGCAATTAACTCTCTCAACAGATACTGAAATATCATCAAACTAATGAACCTGGCAATGTGTGACCTTAGACCTACAAATTGTGGTATGTTCTGTAAGAGCGGGGATGGTCTTGGGAAAAGACAGGAGGCGGCTGCTGGTGATGGAATTGAGGTGGTGGGCTGCTGCTCGTGGTAGTAGGAACAATATGCTGGAGATGTTTGCTGGGGTAAAGGGAGCCATGCTCTAGCAATCACTTCCAGAGGAAGAGCATAATGCTTTGCCACCTCGGTTGCCCTCTCAAAACACTGAATTGCTCGGCTGAGCACATCACAAATTGTAGTGGGAGTGGCCTTTTCCTTTTTTGCTTGTTCTCTCATCATGCTCATGTGCAACAATGAAGCTGAGGCTCAATGCTTCTTTGGCCGTTTCCATGTTTGTTGAGGTGGGGCTGGAGGCTGGGATGGATCTCCCTCATCTGGCACATCAGGAGTGTCATCATGGGGTGAATGAGCAAAACAGACTACCTGTTTACACTTGAGGGGTACGGAAGTTAAACAGAACACATACATTGTCACTAGCTTCAGTGAACGTTTGGGTTGCCAACATGCCAGCAGTTTGTACCACCAATGACAGAGTTAACAATCGATATTGTTATTGTTATTGTTAATGCGTGTGTAAGGCCTGCAATATTCCCCGGGCTGTCTTGCTGAAAATCTACAGTAACTGGGTTGAAGGCTATATAAAGTTTACGTAGGCTAATGGTACCACTAGCATATCATCAGTACTGACAGCTATCAGCACGCTAACCACAAAATGGAAAGAATAATCTTGAAATAGCATAGTGTAGTGTTATGTAATTACACATTCATAGTTTCTTATTTCATCATGACATTAGGTTGATGTTAGTGTTATTTATCATTCATACAAGTCCGGTAAGCTAAGCTGAATGTGTTAGCTAATGCATTTCTGTGGACATAATTATCCTTGTCTTACCGTTGGAAGGTCTGTTCACGGTACAATTTTTTCCTCTTTGAGTAAGTCGCCATTGCTGTCAGGAAATTGTACCCCTCAACATCTTTTGAACGTTCCAGGTGAATAAGGCCCATGGTTGTTTGGGTCGAGCTGCTGCGTCATAATTATGACAGAAATAAAGTCAAACATCACATCTAGTATCTGGTCTAACATGTTGATAGTTGAAACCAACGCAAAACAGGAAGTGGACGCCATTGCTTTGTTCCAGTAGACTTCCAGACGTTAAGTGGTCATTCTGTCCAATCAGAACCTCCAGTCCCTCTTTAGGTGACTCTGTCCTATTTTAAGTGTGATGATATATTTGGACTACAAATGAGAAATGAGATTTTAAATCAAACATAGGATATTCTTTGTTAGATTTACATTTTGGTGGTGCAGTGGTTAGCACTGCAGCACCTCTCAGCAAGTACGACCCTGTTGAATGTTCCAGGTGAATAAGGCCTATTAAAGTGACATCAAGAGGGAATAAAACGTTATAAATTAAAATCTATGTAGAGGGGAAAACTCAGAATCCTTAGAAAACTAAAAAAGTAGTTCCATGTAGCTAAGTGTGAGTTTTAAAGTAACTTCAATGAGATAACTTTACACATTAATGTAGAACTGAAATATCTTCAAAGTGATGTGAAGATAAACTAGAAAGACCTCTGACAAATAGCTCAGTTTTCACCCACCATTTTAAGGTATTAAATTTATGTAATGCTTTTCAAGACACCCAAAGCACTTTACATTTCTGATCCATTATTCATTCACTATCACATTCTCCCTCTGGTGGTGGTAAACTATATATTAAACCACAGTTGCCCTGGGGCAGAATGACAGAAGCGTGGCAGCCATTTTGTGACCATCATTGAACATTCATATGCATTCATACACCAGTGTGTGTGGCACTGGAGGCAAGGACGGTGAAGTGCCTTGCCCAAGGACACAACGGACTGACTAGGACAGAATGGGAATTGAACATGCATACTGAAATAAAAAAATTTACATTAGGGATGAACATGTAAGTGAAAATAATATTCTTCATGACTAGTTGTTGTCTTTAAATTACATATCCTATTTCTCCTCAAATCAAATTTTGTGTTTTGGAGACCAGATGATAAACTCCCTTTTTTTCTGGATTCCTTTTTTTTTTTTTTTTTATCCACCACTAATTCTACTATCCAGGTGATTAAATACACTGCAATTATAGAAAGATCGTCAGTGTTGGGAAAGTTCATTTTCTATATCAACTAGTTCAAAGTTCATAATTCAAAATTATGAACTAAGTTCTCAGCTCAAAATGTAACTAGCTCATGAGTTCTTTTCGATATATTGATCTGTTATTTTTCAAAATTATTGCCACAGTCTTTATAAAACCATGGATGGCAATTATTTTAGCAGTTTTAAGATCGGAACTATGCATCAGATTTCATCTTAATATATTTTTTTTACATTAACATTGAGGGGATAGCATTTCCACATGATGCTTTGGAGTTGCTGCTTTCTATTTAGTCCACGGTAGTAACACCTGCAGTTTTCACCAGTATATTCTGAAAACCAAGAGATATTTGCTACTTGAACAGTATTTTTAAAGATTACTGAAGGAAAAAAATGCACAGTCTCCATTTTAACTGACAAGTAATAGTAAAAACAACAGAAAAAAACACCTAGCAGGTTCAACAGACAACAAACAATACGAATACAAACATTAAATGTATTATTTAGCAATGTCTGGTAAAACCTAAACCACCTTCTTCAAAAACCTCCTGAAGAAGGTGGTTTAGGTTTACCAATAATGACACATTACTACTGGGTGTGCAACGCTAGGGCTTTAGTTTTTTGGTCCCAAAATCAAAGTGAAGATAATACTGAAGGAAAACCATGTTGGCCTAGAATTGAAGCATATAGCTGTAAAATTCTTAGCTCTAATATTTATTAAGGAGAATATTCCCATGAAAACGATTAGGAATTACTTTGCATTATTTAATTAAATGTATTTAATTAATTAATTTAATTACATCTTCCCGACAATTCCAAATTTTTGTTTTTGTTTTAGTGCAAACAAACCCAGTTAACAACAAACTTAAATAAACTTAAGAAAATACTAACTTTAAAAAAAAAAAAAAAACAAGAAAGGTGTGAATAACCTGAAAAAAAATTTATATTTCAAGAATAATACATGCAATTCTAACAATATTATGCCTCAATTTATCATTTACTCCCATGTGTTATGGAGCAAATCTACTACAAAGACACTAAATTGTTAACATTTTGCATAATTTTCTTTAGAAATTTCAGGATGTTCATATTTTTTTAAGGATAGTTTATACAGGATAGTTTATGACAGGATAGTTTGTGAGTATAAATATTTTACTAATTTAATGCTATTTTTTGCACTAATACAAAGACAGTAATTTGAAGTTGTCATTATTTATGGGCATAATGGAAATTATTTTCACATCAATGTGAGAAGAAAATATGGAGTCATAGTTTTTTGTAGGTTATTCTGTTCAAATTTGACTCTAGATAGTATTGGCCTGGATGTGGAACCTGAACGAAAATGAGTTCCACAGGCCCCCAGGATGGTATTTTTGCAAATCCATCCCAGGGGTCGCATTGGAACCTTTGGTGGGCCGCATTTGACTGGCCGGTGACTGTGGTTCAGTTGGTAGAGTGGGTCGCCCAATGACCGAGAGGTTGGCGCACATGTCGAAGTGTCCTTGGGCAAGACACTGAACCCTGACTTAGGCCCCCAGTAGGACTGACCTTAGACCTTAGAAACCTACTGGTGTATGAGTGAATGGGTGAATGAGAGGCTAATGTAAAGCGCTTTGAGCACCATGAAGGTGGAAAAGCGCTATATAAATGCAGTCCATTTGGTCCCCGGGCCACATGTTTGAGACCCCTGATGTAGAGGGTCTGCTCTTCGAGCTACTTGCTTTGGACTTTTTTCACGCTAGCGCTGCCACATACTTAGGAAGGTTAGCCAGGTTTAAAGGGCAGCATGGTGGTGCAGTGGTTAGCACTCATGCCTCACAGCAAGAAAGACCCTGGTTCAAATCCCACACCAGACCCTTCTGTGTAGAGTTTGCATGTTCTTCCCGTGTCTGGGGCACTCCGGTTTCCTCCCACCATCCAAACACATGCACTGATAGGTTAATTGGTTAATCTAATCTGTCCATACGTGTGAATGTGAGAGTGATTGTTTGTCTATATATGTTCAGCCCTGAGATCAACTGGCATCTCATATAGGGTGTACCCCGCCTTCGCCTATTGTAGCTGGATTAGGCCCCCAGTGACCCCCGCGACCCTAGTGAGGATAAAGCAGGAGACGAGACGAGCTAGGTTTAAAGAATCAATGTGGTTCTTTAAATTCGCTGTGGATGTCACTGACGTGCGATTTGAGGTTTTTCAAAGCCAGTCGGCAAAGCACACATAAAAATGTTATATTGCCAGTTTCAGTTTCATGGTGCATGATCGTTGGTGCGATGCTGCAACTATCATTGCCAAATTAGGTGTTATTTCATTTATATAGCTTAAGACCAGTTTACGATGTGTGTGTATTTTTTGTTTTTTGTCTCCAAGGGTCTAGAAATGTGACACACTTTTGAATGAAATTAAATTGAAAGAATGTGGCGTTCAAAGACACCTGAATGAATTCATTCATAGTTCGTTCATTCGGCAGTAATGGTGCACGTTCAGTTCACGTTCACCCAAAATATGAACTAGTTCATAAACCATCTTTCATTGAACATTGGTGATAGTTGATTACTCGCCTCCGAATCCATAGAAGACTCCAGGGTTGGTTGTGCTTCAGCCTCTGTAATTACACACAATAATAACATAATCAAATACTGTAACTTATTCAAGAGATACATTAAATAATACAATAACTAGGTTGTGCTAGTAGGGAGGCTTTGGCAAGGGAACCTGTCGGAATCTGTTGAGCCGCCAGCTGTGATGTGTGATAAAACACAACATACATGCTAATATCAAATGTTACACTTCATAAAGGTATCGCCATACCTCCTTTATTACATGTCTATCTGCACGTGGATCTGAACAATCTTTTATTTTGAAAAATAATCAGATTATCTCAATTATATCGCTGTCACTTGAGCGCAGAAGAAGAGCCGTCATCTTCTAAGAAAAAGAAGCTTTTAACAGACAACACCAGGAGTTGGACTTCAGATATGGATTTATGGTGACAGGTGATTCTCACAGACCAAACCAGCTCTGCAGAACATGCAGCAACTAGCTCTAATGAGGCAATGAAGCCTTCGAAAGTGCTTCGCCACTTTGAGACAAAGCACCCTGGATTAAAAGACAAGTCCCCAGAGTATTTTGAAAGAAAAAACAGGAACACGAAGGACAGAAGAAATTACTGGCAGCCACCACATTAATAAATACGAATGCACTGAGAGTATCATACTTGGTGGCCAACCATAATGCTAACCGTATTGCTGAGGCTAAAAATCCATTCACTCTTGGGGCAGAGAGGATGTTAACAGAGACTGTGATGATACACGTTATGTTGTTGGTCCCAAGTTACAAGGAAGCTGCTAATAAATTTGCATACCAACACAAGGTGGATTCACATTTATCATTATATTCACAATATAAACAATCTACACCCCCACCCCACCCCCCCATCCCCAGTCCATGGTAAAATTGTGAAACGTTGACTGGTCTGAGGTAATAATAAAAAGATTGGGGGCCACTGTTCTAAAATATGTAATAACCCTTGCATATTTAAAGAAGTGATTCCATGGTTATTTCATTAATATTACTGTGTTCTCCACTGTTATTGAAAACATTGTGTGTTGGTTCTATTAAAAAAAAAATGGTTGTTTTGTTTCCAGCTGTTTTTGGAGGGTAGAAAAATGACTTCAGGTCGAACAACACTTCCTTTTCCAGTCCTTCCTCATACATATCCATGATGCGGTAATGAGGCGTCTCTGATTGGCTCAGAGAATGAATGTGTGAAGGAACACCACCCCCCCTCTCGCTCTGTGTGTGTTTACCATCCCAGAGTAGCATCCATGAACCAGTTTGCTCTGCCATTTTTAGCTACTCCGGGGATGAGCTATTGCCACTGCGTCATCCGTCCGTCGTCGTCCACAATTCACTAAAATCGCTTCTTCTCCCACATTTCTTAACTGATTTCAATTCTGATTGATTCATTAGATATATCTAAGCACTGTGCACAAAACCTATGAATTTGTTTGAGAAAAATTACCTGTGTAAAGAATTTGTTTACAACTTTGTTTATTTTTACGTTGCTCACTAAAATCACTACTCTTCCCTCAGTTCTCAACAGATTGTTCTGATTGATTCACTGCAATTCATGCAGAAATATGGTCTTATTTCCTGTTCAGCCCATGGTGGTGTGTTGTGGGGGGATGTGGACCACAGAGGGGTCTTATCCAGACTGCAGGACCTCCGTCCCCTCCAGTCCCACACAGACTGCCAGGCAGAGCACCATGAGCTGACACCTGAACAGTCCTGGACCAGGACAGGTGACTGTGTGGGGTGGAGAACCCCCTCCTCTTACATTTTATAGGTTGGCTCACTATGATGTTTTGAAGCTGTTGGCTGGGTTTACTCTACCTGAGACACACTGCAGGTGTGTCAATCCAGATCAAAGAAAGTAATTGTCCCAATATTAGTTTCCACCAACAACCTGCTGTGTATCATTTAACATCTTTAACCACAGTAGTATGTCATTACCCAGTTACTTACTTTTGTTCAGTCAGGTGTTACCCCAGAAGAGCTTTGTTAGCTTCCAATACCATTCACACTGTTTTTCACATTTGTTAATAAAAACACACAGTCACACAGTGGGACTGATTTTATGATCTATTGAATGACTCCCTTTTGTCGATAACAAAACATCACAGCTGTGAAGTCTCGACATTGGCACTATATGTTGCAGCAGCTACTGTGGTGCCGTCTTCTCTTGTAGATACTAATGCTAATGCTACTTCAGACTTGCTACGATAGGGGGCAGGCTGGGGAGAGTCTCACCTGCTATCTGTGGGCGGGCTTAACCCCACATGGGTGACGCCCATCTCCACATGACTTAATGTGGACAGGCTTTTTCTGACTAACTCGTTTCTTTGTTCTTTTCTATGAATGGGAAATAAAGCCCGTGGAGGAGACACATCACTTTCAAAGGCAGCATGTGTTGGTAACTCAGGGTGATCCATTAGATTCCAAAAGGAGTGTGGAAAAGTGGTTTTCAGCGGAATGACACCTTTAGCTCACTAAGGCCTATACAGGTTTTTTAAGGAAAACTTACAATGAAGAATCATATTTTCTTCTTCATAAATAGCACTTTTTCATTAAATTTTACTATAATCTATACTGTGAACTACATTTTCACTGGCAAAATGCTAAAGGTAGAGTAGAATGTTGTAATAAGTGGAGCAAAATTACTTCAGAAAGGTTTTATATAAGTGGAAAAAATGATTTGGAAGTTTCCACAGAAAACATTTAGGGATTAAATCTGCTTTGATCAAGTGTTGTGCAGTTGAGAACATAATAATCTGTGATGTTCCAAGGATAACTGAACATCGTGTTCTGAAAATGAGCAGATTTAGATGTCATGTAAACAGTGGATTATTCACTTCTGTGCATAATTAGTGTCTGTGATTAATCTTAATTAGTGTCGTGTGTTAATGCAGCCAAAAGGCTTAAAACACCTGGCGTGTTTATTTATCTGCTGCCTTCCTGTCGGCGTAAGTGGAGAATGGTAAGAAGTGTGCAGGGGGGTAAGAACGGGTGGGGGGGTCACACCGTCTGCAGAGGGTGAAGGGAGGTCAAGAATCCTGGGTTAAAGCAGAATGTGAGGAATGTTGCCTGCAGTCCCGAACACTGCAAAACCAGCAGCTACATAGCGATAGCATCCCAGAGATCTGCAGAGTAATGAGGAAAGGTCAAAGTTACAGGATGAGTGATATTAGCAAGAGTCGTCCTACTCCAGAACTGCAGGGCATCCCCAATTTATTCCAAAAGCAGCTGATGACATATGTGAAGTAAATTTGGTGTTTGTCCGCAGTAGTCACTTTTCCGTTGGATATTATTCGCAAAAGTTTACCACAAATGCGTAGAATGAGAAAATACTTAAAGAAAAATTACAATAATAATGCATAAAATGACCAAATGTTCAATAAAATGACTACTCATTGTAACGTGACGTCACACTTCAAACACGCATTTGTCAAATTTCTGGTGGCAATTCAAAAAAGGAGAAATAGTTGAAACAGAGATTTCCTGCTTGACACTTGGTGTGTATTCCCAACAGCAGGGAGACTCTGAACTAACACCATGATTTTGATTCTCTATCCCCTTTAAAGATGAGCAGAAATTAACCCAATAATCAAAAAAATTAGCAACAATGACCAAAATAATCCACAAAATGGACAAAAACAAATAGTAAATGTGCAGAAAAAGAAAATACTTCAACAAAAATTACAAACATAATAAATAAAATGAACAAAAATGACAAATATATTCAGTAACATGAACAACAAGGCAGTCAGACACAACAGACCGCCGCCAAGGCGTGATATGTCGTCATATGACGTAAAAACGAGACATGTTGACCTAGCTGATGTCTAAAGGTCAGACCATGTGAATACAAAAAAAACCACGAAATTCTATCTTGTCTGAATCCTGAGATATTTCCACTGATGTGTTTTAACTGTTGACCTTTAGTGTGACTTTGACCTTTGACCTTCATTTCTCAAAATCATATGGGTTCTTATTTGACCCATTATCTATCATACCTGAAAGTTTCATCAAAATCTGTTCAGAACTTTTTGCATAATCCTGCTGACAGACAGACAGACCCGAGTTTAATACCTCCTTGGCGGAGGTAACAAAATGACAAAAATATTCAATAAAATGAACAAAAATGATAAATGTCATGTTTTGAGCCCAGACTCATCTAGGAAACTTAACCCAACCATCATTTCAGACTTGAGTTTTCTTTATCACTAACACACATGTGGGAACATTTCATTAGTTTGTTTCCAGAAGCTTCTGACTGTAGACCAGTGTTACATTTCTAAAACGCTCTGCAATGCCCCTACATCACTTTCCATTATCGTCTCTGCAGCGTCCTGTTGAGTATGGCTGCAGACGTTTCTTCCGTGGTCTGGTCTCAGATCAGATTTGAGGTTTTGGACAAAGCCACTAGTGGTTCAGACCGTACATTTATGGTCTGTTGTTTACACCAGTACCTGTCAATCATTGTCAGTATAAATGTATTTTCACAGGGTGACATGGCTCATATGTCTAAGTATATGTTTAGAAATCAGATTATAGATTAGACACATCTATAAACAACATGTCTATACATACTATAGATATAAATGAAGAATAAAGAATTAACCCCTTAACATCTGAACAACAACTATAAGTTATTATTATTATTATTATTATTATTATTATTATTATTATTATTATTATTATTATTATTATTATTATTATTACTGTTTAAATATTAATAGAATAATTCAGGTCAAAAGTAAATCTACATATACACATATACACTACAGAACAGACATTAGAGAACATAGACACTAGAGAACATAGACACTAGAGAACATAGACACTAGAGAACATAGACACTAGAGAACATAGACACTAGGGAACATAGACACTAGAGAACATAGACACTAGAGAACATAGACACTAGGGAACATAGACACTAGAGAACATAGACACTAGGGAACATAGACACTAGGGAACATAGACACTAGAGAACATAGACACTAGGGAACATAGACACTAGAGAACATAGACACTAGGGAACATAGACACTAGAGAACATAGACACTAGGGAACATACACACTAGAGAACATACACACTAGAGAACATAGACACTAGGGAACATAGACACTAGAGAACATAGACACTAGAGAACATAGACACTAGAGAACATAGACACTAGAGAACATAGACACTAGGGAACATAGACACTAGAGAACATAGACACTAGAGAACATAGACACTAGGGAACATAGACACTAGAGAACATAGACACTAGGGAACATAGACACTAGGGAACATAGACACTAGAGAACATAGACACTAGGGAACATAGACACTAGAGAACATAGACACTAGGGAACATAGACACTAGAGAACATAGACACTAGGGAACATACACACTAGAGAACATACACACTAGAGAACATAGACACTAGGGAACATAGACACTAGAGAACATAGACACTAGGGAACATAGACACTAGAGAACATAGACACTAGGGAACATAGACACTAGAGAACATAGACACTAGGGAACATAGACACTAGAGAACATAGACACTAGAGAACATAGACACTAGGGAACATAGACACTAGGGAACATAGACACTAGGGAACATAGACACTAGAGAACATAGACACTAGGGAACATAGACACTAGAGAACATAGACACTAGGGAACATAGACACTAGAGAACATAGACACTAGAGAACATAGACACTAGGGAACATAGACACTAGAGAACATAGACACTAGGGAACATAGACACTAGGGAACATAGACACTAGGGAACATAGACACTAGGGAACATAGACACTAGAGAACATAGACACTAGGGAACATAGACACTAGAGAACATAGACACTAGGGAACATAGACACTAGAGAACATAGACACTAGAGAACATAGACACTAGGGAACATAGACACTAGAGAACATAGACACTAGAGAACATAGACACTAGGGAACATAGACACTAGAGAACATAGACACTAGGGAACATAGACACTAGGGAACATAGACACTAGGGAACATAGACACTAGGGAACATAGACACTAGAGAACATAGACACTAGAGAACATAGACACTAGGGAACATAGACACTAGGGAACATAGACACTAGGGAACATAGACACTAGAGAACATAGACACTAGGGAACATAGACACTAGAGAACATAGACACTAGGGAACATAGACACTAGAGAACATAGACACTAGAGAACATAGACACTAGGGAACATAGACACTAGAGAACATAGACACTAGGGAACATAGACACTAGGGAACATAGACACTAGGGAACATAGACACTAGAGAACATAGACACTAGGGAACATAGACACTAGAGAACATAGACACTAGAGAACATAGACACTAGAGAACATAGACACTAGGGAACATAGACACTAGAGAACATAAGACACAAAGGAATATTAGTGTCAGATCTACCAGGTCTACTTCCAAACACTGTCTGCACTAGGGTATTCACAACTTCAGTTTTTTTTTCAAGTCGACTCATCCGTCAAATAAAGTCGAATTCACAGGTCGTGATGATGTCATCACATTGTCAGCGGAGGAACAACAGACACACGTCTGTCCAGCAATGATCAACTTGTATTAAAGTTCACTGTAACGTAACAATGTTCACTGACAAGAGACAAGCATCAACATTTTAACCCCAACAAAACAAAGGCTAACGTTATCAAAGAGTTTTCTGTTAAATTTAACTGCACAACATTAGTAGGTTAACATATGTCCACATTTTGTCTGGACCCATCGCTCTAAAACCAGACTGTCCAGACATGTCATGCATCCTCACTTTTTATATTAAGTCCAAAGAGTTTAAGGCAGTGGCCGCCAAGACGCACACCACACTGTCCTCATCATGCTCAGAAGAAAAAGAGCGTGTTGTCTGCAGTGTTGCTCATATCACTCAGGTTAGCTAGCAGATGCCGCTCATATCACTCAGGTTAGCTAGCAGATGCTACTCATATTACCCACGTTAGCGAGTGGATGCTGCTCATATCACTCAGGTTAGCTAGCGGATGCTACTCATATTACCCACGTTAGCGAGTGGATGCTGCTCATATCACTCAGGTTAGCTAGCGGATGCTACTCATATCACTCACGTTAGCGAGCGGATGCTGCTCATATCACTCAGGTTAGCTAGCAGATGCTGCTCATATCACTCAGGTTAGCTAGCGGATGCCGCTCATATCACTCAGGTTAGCTAGCAGATATTGCTCATATCACTCAGGATAGCTAGCGGATGCCGCTCATATCACTCAGGTTAGCTAGCGGATGCCGCTTATATCACTCAGGTTAGCTAGCAGATGCCACTCATATCACTCAGGTTAGCTAGCAGATGCTGCTCATATCACTCAGGTTAGCTAGCGGATGCCGCTCATATCACTCAGGTTAGCTAGCGGATGCTGCTCATATCACTCAGGTTAGCTAGCAGATGCCGCTCATATCACTCAGGTTAGCTAGCAGATGCTGCTCATATCACTCAGGTTAGCCGCTCATATCACTCAGGTTAGCTAGCAGATGCCACTCATATCACTCAGGATAGCTAGCAGATGCCGCTCATATCACTCAGGTTAGCTAGCGGATGCCGCTCATATCACTCAGGTTAGCTAGCAGATGCCGCTCATATCACTCAGGTTAGCTAGCAGATTCTGCTCATATCACTCAGGTTAGCCGCTCATATCACTCAGGTTAGCTAGCAGATGCCACTCATATCACTCAGGTTAGCTAGCAGATGCCGCTCATATCACTCAGGTTAGCTAGCGGATGCCGCTCATATCACTCAGGTTAGCTAGCAGATGCCGCTCATATCACTCAGGTTAGCTAGCGGATGCCGCTCATATCACTCAGGTTAGCTAGCGGATGCCGCTCATATCACTCAGGTTAGCTAGCAGATGCCGCTCATATCACTCAGGTTAGCTAGCAGATGCTGCTCATATCACTCAGGTTAGCTAGCAGATGCCGCTCATATCACTCAGGTTAGCTAGCAGATGCTGCTCATATCACTCAGGTTAGCTAGCGGATGCCACTCATATCACTCAGGTTAGCTAGCAGATGCCGCTCATATCACTCAGGTTAGCTAGCAGATGCCGCTCATATCACTCAGGTTAGCTAGCGGATGCCGCTCATATCACTCAGGTTAGCTAGCGGATGCCGCTCATATCACTCACTTTAGCTAGCAGATGCTGCTCATATCACTCAGGTTAGCTAGCAGATGCTGCTCATATCACTCAGGTTAGCTAGCAGATGCCGCTCATATCACTCAGGTTAGCTAGCAGATGCTGCTCATATCACTCAGGTTAGCCGCTCATATCACTCAGGTTAGCTAGCAGATGCCGCTCATATCACTCAGGTTAGCTAGCAGATGCTGCTCATATCACTCAGGTTAGCCGCTCATATCACTCAGGTTAGCTAGCAGATGCCACTCATATCACTCAGGTTAGCTAGCGGATGCTGCTCATATCACTCAGGTTAGCTAGCAGATGCCGCTCATATACACAAATACAAAGTACAAATACACTAATCATTTAATTAGTGTATTTGTAATACACTAATTAATTAGACAGGGCGGCTGTGGCTCAGTTGGTATAGTGGGTCGCCCAATGACCAAGAGGTTGGTGGTCCACGTGTTAAAGTGTCCTTGGGCAAGACACTGAACCCTGACTTAGGCCCCTAGTAGGACTGACCTTAGAACTTAGAAACCTACTGGTGCAGGGGTGGGCAACTCCAGTCCTCGGGGGCCGGAATCCTGCATGTTTTCGATATTTCCCTTTTCCAGCACACCTGATTCAATTAATGATCAGCTCATCATCCAGCTCCACAGAAGCCTGATAATGATATAATGGCTTCCAGGTGTGATGGAAGAGGGAAACATCCAAAACTTGCAGGATACTGGCCCTCGAGGCCTGGAGTTTCCCACCCCTGTACTGGTGTATGAGTGTGTGTGTGAATGGGTGAATGGGTGAATGTGAAGCTACTGGAAAGCGTTTTGAACGTTTAAAAGCGCTATATAAGCCCAGACCATTTACCATTTAATAACAGGCAGATTATTTGTAAAATAACACTTACTTCTCTTCAGACATTTCAGCTGCTTCATATTTGTTCAGGTATTTATTCAGGTTTTTTAAAAGGATGGTTTGTTAATAAAAAGATTTTCATGCAATTTTACTTTTTTTACATTAAAATCAGCAGTTTTCATTTTTTATAGGTAATTATGATCATATTTTACTGCTCTGACCCAATGTAGGTCTAATTATTCTGTCTGTAGAACCTGAATTCAAATCCTTTTTACACTGTTAATATCTTCATTGTCATTCATCCTATGGGCCAGATTGGACCCTTTGGTGGGCCAGATTTGGCCTTAATTTTGACTGTGTAATAAAGTTTTGTTCTGTCCTCCAATAAGACACTAAAATTCATTTTCAGAGCATTTCTGAGTATCATGTGAAGGGTTAAGGCTCTAATCATCCACATGTTGGTGTAAATGAGCCTATAAATGACTGAACTGTGAGAAAAGATGCTCAGTCACTGAGTAAATCTTCACGTGCTGTATATATTTGTGGTGTTTTTCAGCACTTGGACTGTGTCTGGAAACACTTAGAGTTGTGAATGGTCTCCGTATGTTCTGTCTTTTGTTACCAATGCCATTGCTGTTTCCTTGGTTCTGCTTTGTGGCCTTTTCAGATGACTTTTTTTTCTTAACATACTTACATTTTACAACAGAGTTGAGTCTTGTTTGATAATCCATCATCACTAAAAATAAGGAGTGAAAACCAGTTAAAAAAGAAAAAGAAAGAAAATTTGACAAAAAAGGAGAAAATAGGAAAAATACAATGAGAATGAGATTCAAACAAGACTAAAAAAGAAAGAGGAGATGAAAAGAAGATGCAAGTTCCATAAAACGAGACAAAAGGAAGCAGGAAATGAACACAAAACGAGAAGAAACTAAGGGAAGAAATGAGAGAAAGACAAAATGTATGCACTAGATGAAAACTTAAGCCCCCCTCCCAACACTGATGACCCCCAAATTGGTATCACTTGTTCCTTGTTTCAGTTTCAATATTTCCTGAAAGTTTCAGCCAAATCCATCCATAAATGTTTGTGTTATCTTATGTTTCCACCCAGCAGATTATGACGGTTTGGTTTGGTCCGCATTTTTTTGGCATTTCCACCACAAAGAGTACCAAAATAACCAATCCAAACCATCCCACTTTTTGTCACCCTTCCCTTGGGGTGCCAACCACTCCAAACCATTCCATGTGGGCGGAGCTAAACAGGTGCCGGAAGGACAAAAGCACAAACAACTGCCGTGTTCGAAACCGGATATTACATACTATGTATTTCCCTCCATAGTTTGTTCTACCTACACACAAACTACTAGACAGGGAAGCAGACAGACAGGCAGGAAGCAGATAGACAGACAGACAGACACAAAAAGTGTTACACAAGTTAATTTTGCAACATGTCACCTTTGACCTTCAGAGATCTCAAAAACTGTTGGTCGTAGAATACAAGAATTGTAGAAATTTTTATTCCGCATTGTTTTGTACCAATCTGAAAGTTCTGTGACCCTCCGTTCTTGAGTTAAAATCAATAATGTGATTTTGACCTTTTAGTTAATTGTGACCTTGACCTTTGACCTTTCCTCAAATGGATCATTGCGTCTGATGCATGGTTGCTATATGTATAGACCCATGTTACGTCCCAGTCTGTTTGGTGGAAACAGGATTTTATTAACTAACAAACAAACAAGTGGTGCATGGCACAACAAACCCCGCCCCCCGTCCCACACATTTTACCTGATTGGCCCTCTCTCTTATTATTGCAAAAACACATTTTTGGTGACTGTGACCGTTAACCTTTGACCTACATTCACCAAAATTTAATTGGATCTATTCTGGACCACCTCACACCTTTACTGGAAATTGATCCAGTTTTTGTCTAAAGTTGCTGACAAACGAGGTGAGTTGATGAACACCAGTTAAAACATAACTCCACTCATTCCTTGGGGGAGTAATAAAGAAGACAGGGATAAAACATTTTGTTGACTCACCCCCCCCCCTCTCTTGTTCTTCACACATGCTTTCCTGCAGCATACCTGAACACCAGTGGGTCTGGGGATAACATGCTGGAGCCTGACAGGCAGAAGAAGGCATGAGTACAGTGCAGAACACTGGGACGCCTGCACTGGATCAACACTGTTGGACCTCTGCACCTAAAACCACACACATGTCAGCGGTCACATGGACCAGGTGTGCACAGATGTAGAAAACAAAAAACAAAACACAACAGGCAATATGGGATGGAAATGTGTTGCACTGTCTGAACTTTTTACTGTGGGCGTGTAGAAGGAGTTAAATAGTATCAAAAAAAGGGACTACATTTGTCTAATAAAGATTTATTATTTGACATTATTAGCTCAACCATCGAATCATGAGGTATTGTGAAGATGTCTTCATCTTTGGCTTTGCTGACGTCTTCAATATCTTTATCTTCATTAGCAATAGGTAGGTTACAGCAATTTCAGCTGGAGGGCAGGAAGTAACCCTGGAGAATACTGCTATGGAGGAAATCATTGAAAAGAGTGCTTATTGTACGGATTTAGATCCAGTGTCAAAACACAGATACATACAGTTATTGGACGTGACCCATATCTGATGAAAATGAATGAGGCAGAACCCAAAGATTTGCCAACAATGGAGGATATGGTGGATAGTTAGTAATGGTGGATATTACTAACTACCTGGTCTTGCAGACATCCTACTACACCAGCAGCAGATGAAAGACTAAAAAAGTTTGGAACTATTTTGTGGGTCCACAACCTCGGTACTAAAAGGCTCAGTGACAATTATCATATGGTCTTCGCCAGGGTGAGTGTTTTATTTTTTAAAGATGCCACGTCAAGATGCATTGCACGTTTATTTACATTAGTCATTGCTAGCCACTAGCAGTAGCAACACATGTCAACAAACCCATTACACATCTTGATGTGTCTAGGTAAACAATATTACAACAGTGTAAATGAGCATTTAAGTACAACCTAATGATATATAGTACATCCCCAAAAAAGTTAGCTTTGGAACATACCTCTGATGAAGTGGTCACTGCAGACGTTAGCATTAGCATTAGCAGACTGCTCATCCCGACCGCAAACGCAGATTTAAATTTCACTTTTTTCTGTGAGCTTTTTCAGTAACGCTTTTGTTGACAGGTCACATTGCTAAATGGTCAGTGCGTGAGTTTCGGATGGAGGGCAGGAAGTGAAGCCGAGTGAGTCTGAACCCACTTTACTTTGCTAGGGTCACTTGGGGCCTAATCCAGCTACAAGGGGTGAATGCGGAGTACACCCTGTATGAGTCTCCAGTTCATCTCAGGGCTGAACATATTTCACCAAACAATCACTGTCACATTCACACCTATGGGTGATTTAGATTAACCAGTTAAACTATCAATGCATGTGTTTGGATGGTGGGAGGAAACCGGACTACCTGGAGAAAACCCACACAGACATGAGGAGAACCCCACGAATCCCACACTAGAAAGGTCTGGTGTGGGATTCGAACCAGGGTCCTTCTATCTGTGAGGCACAAGTGTTAACCACTGCACCACCGTGACGGCATATTTTAGTAACGTGATAATTTAAATAATTATCTCTGCGTTGTTGTTCCGTTCTTTTGTCTGGTGCTGCTCGACTTTACCCCATGTGAACTGAGTTACAGTTTTAAAGACATGGATACAGGTCCCAGTCAACAGAGGCTCACACATAGAATTCCACATTCCCTAATGTAACCAGGACGTGGACTGGAGTTGACATTCATGTCAATAGGTGAAGGGCCAATTACAAGATGGAGTCAGATGATGTTACGAAGCCCAACCTATTGTCAGTTCAGATCTGAGCCCTGTGGGGGGGGGTTCCTGCTCCACACAGACCAGTGCTGGCTTTTAGGTTTTCCATGTGACCTGCAGATGAACTCCATCTTGAACTTGTCCTTGGAGATTCCAATCAATGAACACAGATTTTTACAGGTTATAGAAAACATATTGTTACTATTAAGCACTGACTTGGATTTAGTTTGAGTCCTCTGTCAGTGAAAGTAGCACCCACTTCTATTGACAGTTTGATCTCCTCCATCCAGGCCACAGGACTCAAACATAGAAAAAGAACCTGACAACTCACAAATTTAAGCTACTGATACTTGGTCAAACATGCCAGTGAGATACAGGACCCATTTTTAATATTTTAACATGTGTTTTCTTCAGACCTAGCAATGCTATTTTTGTCCTTTGTCAGAGTTTTACAGCTTTACTTAAAAATGTATCTGAAGAAACAATCCTGTTTATTATGGTAAAAAAGCCAAAACTTTGACTTACAGTATGAGGACATCGTTTCAAAATTTCTGGAGCTGTATATATATATATATATATATATATATATATATATGTATGTATATATATGTATATATATATATATATATATGTGTGTGTATAACACAATGTAGTAAAAGTAATCTCTGTGTATGAACAATTACAGCAGGGTTTGACCCCATTACAGACAAAAAAATAAATAAATCACTGTTGTGTCAGTGAAGCATGTTGAAAACTACAGTATATAATAATGGTCAGAAGGCAGATAGAGGAAAGAATAAACATGTCATCCTCCAGGTGGTGAACAGAGGCGTACAGGTAAAGGAGCTTCATACCTGAAAACAATTAAAATGTAAATCTCGTCATCTGAACCCGCTTTATCCTCAGTAGGGTCGCGGGGTCACTGGGGGCCTAATCCAGCTACAATAGGCGAGGGCGGGGTACACCCTGTATGAGTCAGTTCATCTAACCTATGGACAATTTAGATCAACCAGTTAAGCTGTCAGTGTATGTGGTGGATGGAGGGAGGAAACCCACACAGATATGAGGAGAACATGCAAACTCCACACAGAAAGGTCCAATGTGGGACTTGAACCAGGATCCTTCTGTCTGTGCCTAAAGAGGAACTGGAGGTTCTGATTGGACAGAACGTCTGGATGTCTACTGGAAGAAAATGATGGCGTCCACTTCCTGTTTTGCGTTGGTTTCAACTGTCAGCATGTTAGACCAGATACTACATGTGATGTTTGACTTTATTTTTGTGATAATTACAAAGCAGCAGCTTGACCCAATCAACCATAGGCCTTATTCATTCATTCAAAAGACGACAGTAATGGCACCTGACTGCTTGTACAGTGGACAGACCTTCCATCGTTTCCCCAAAGATAAGGTGTGGAGCAAATTTACAGACTGCATAACTATCAATGGCATTTTCCACCTTCATTCTTATGCATACTTTGTTTTCACAGTCCCTTATTAATGTATTGACATGAAACAGGATAATGTCATAATGTCTGGAATTTGTGTGAATTACAGACTTTTCTTTATCCCGTTCGAATGTGCCACACAATAACACAGAGGTACGAGGGTAACTGCGAGTTACCAGTGGTCCACAGATAATACTGATCCTGTGCAAATAGGACATTAGAGACAGCAACATTTTGGGTATGTATGGGTACAGTCTAACATGGCTAAGTGAACACATCGACCCTGTTTAGACAGCAGGTCTTTATGCACAATTCCCTTTTTTTTTGGTAAAATCAGATTTTTTTATTTACTTTTTTTCTTCACATAGTCCACATTAAATTGACATTTTGGGGGTATATTTTACAGTCTGTCTAGGTGTTGTGTGTATTCAGGTGTCATTGTTCTTTCTATAAAAAAACACCATATTTGCAGTTTAACTCGTGGATGGTACATATAAGCTGCTTTACAGTGACACAGTTGCTCTGCTTTGTATGTATTTATATCCAGTTGCAGCTGTGAACAGACCAGTAAAACCCAGCATTACTTTGTATATTTATCCCCTTTCCTAAAAAAGAAAACAAAAATGCAGGAAATGTTTGAAATGTATGGTTTAGATGTTTTTTATAGTTTGAACAGAATGTTCCTAAACAGCTGTAGGTTATGGCTTCAGTGCTGGGTTTCTTAAATTTAGGTTTTGGATTAGAATAGGTCACACAAGAAAATACATATGTGTGAATTCATTTTGGAAAAAGACACATGGAATGTATATAGAAACCTCAGATCAGAGGTGTCAAACATGAGGCCCGTAGACCAAAAATGGCCCGCCAAAAGGTACCAATCTGGCCTGTGGGATGAATTTATGAAATGTAAAAATTAGACTGAAGCTATTAACCCATTAAAACCCAGTGTGACTTTTATGTCACTTCACAAATGAACTGTGAAGGAGGTTATGTTTTACCTCACATTTGTTTGTCTGTCTGTTTGTTAGCAAGATAACTCAAAAACTTATGGACAGATTTTGATGACACTATCAGAGATGATTGATAATGCGTCAAGGAAGATATCATTAAATTTTGAGCTATAAAGGTCAAAGGTCAAGGTCACAGAAGCTGTGTTTCCATTACAGTTTTTCTAAAAACAATATCAATATTCCTAAAATTTCGACAAAGTATATTTGTGCTTTGAACGTGTTTCCATTAACGCTTGTTCTAAGCAGGAGTGTCGTCACTTTCCTGGAATATCATCCCAAGAAATGTCACTGCTGTCACCTCCTTCGGAGCTTCAAAATGACCCATCACCCTGATCGTGTTAGAATGAATCAATCGGCTAATTTTCTCGTCACTAAAAGTCCCTCTCGTACTCTTTAAAGGCACCAACATGTAAAACAAACCAGCTGCTTAAGGTCATAAGGGTCTGTACATGTGGTCCCTACATTGTCAGGTCGAAATGTTAACTGTAAATATGCTCAGCACTTACCAAATTATAAATGTTATGTACAGTTGTGCTTTTTACACAGTGCTGCACTTGACACTTTACAGAACAGAGAATATATTTATCTGTAAAAAACAACTTAAATATTCAAAATCTAACAGATAATAAATTAAACACTGTGCCTAGCGTAGGAATCACCCTCATCACCACTCCAAGAACGTCATCAGGACGGCCTTAGTTCTCGCATCCCAGCAGCCAATGGTTGTTATGGTTACAGTGACTGCGGCTGCCATTTTCACTCGGAGAGAAGAAATCATGTAACCACGTACGTCACATCCTGCGACATATATTTGCGGAAAAAGTGTTTCCATTGCACCACCTCATGAAAGCGTGAAAAGTTTTTCTCGATATTTGAGTGTTTTTTTCGAAATTCCGGTGTTTCCATTACCAGTTTTTATAGCGATATTTACATTTTGCGAATTTCCACGGGTAATGGAAACGCAGCTAGAGAAGGTCAACATCTAAAACACATTGGTGATATCTCAGAATCCAGACCAGATAGTATCAGGTGTTTATTTTCATTCACTTCATCTTACCTTCAGACATCAGATGAGATAACACTGATAGGCTCCATGACATCATGTTTTCATGTTATATGACGTCAAGCCAATGGTATATTTGTAAAATGTATGACCTTTACCTTAAGGCAGGTTATTGACATATTTAGTTAAGTCAAAAATGTGCTTCATATTTAATCTTAGAGCTAACATGTAAAATGTCGTCAGTAACGTCATACGTAGTTGAATATTGAAATGGACATATCTGAAAAACGGGAACGAGGATTTTTTTTGGAATTTTTTTCAAATCCTCTAAGAGATTAATAATGACCATTAAAATAAATTGTTAGTGAACATGGAACACTAGTTTGCAAATAAGTTTCAAACATCGACATCCAAACCTTGGCAGACTGGTGCTGCTTCACGTAGGTCTGTTCTCTCTGAGGGATGTAGTTTAAGTTGGTGATCATGTAGATGTTTGTAAAAGCTCAGATTAAAGTTGAAGGTTATTGTATCAAAAACAGAGAACACTGAAGAAAAAGTAAATTTTTCAGTCAAACTTATTAACTGAACCACCTCCTAATGAATGTGTCCAAGACCAAGGAGGTTATTGTGGACTACAGGCAGGGGAGGGACCCACAGCCCCCTGTTACCATCGGTGGTGCTGTCGTGGAGAGGGTGGAAAACTTTAAGTACCTGGGAGTCAACATCAATGAGAAGCTGAAGTGGGAGGAGCACACATCTGTGGTGGTCTCCAAGGCCCAACAGCGCCTCTATGGACTCAGGCGCCTCAAGAAGTTTGGTCTGAGTCAAAAAACCATCAAGGCCTTCTACCGTTGGGACCGTTCAAAGCCTGTTGACCAGCACCAGCTGGTATGGGAGCTGTACGACCAAGGACCATAAGGCCCTGAGAAGGGTGGTGCGCACAGCTGAGCGCATCACCGGATGTCAGCTGCCGAGCCTGAAGGAACTGTACCACCAGCGCTGCCTCACAAAGTCCCTGAGGGTCATCAAGGACCCCACACACCCCCATAACAGACTGTTCACCTTGTTGCCCTCAGGGAAAAGATACCAAAGTGTAAAAGCGAGTACAAACAGGCTGAAGAACAGTTTTTTACCCCAGGCTGTGAGACTTTTAAATAAGTCTATGAAATGAACTTATTTATTTCTATGGTGTGACTGCTTGTAAGCTGACCCTGGTCTTTTAAAAACTGTTTTTAATGTTTTAAATGTTGTTTTTTTTGTGTGTGAAGTAGCACTGTTATTATTGTGTGTTATTTATGGACTGTTTTTATTCTGTGTTTTATGGAGCAACCCCCCCAACATAAGTTTTTCACAGTGCATGTACTTGTACATCCTTGTGATAATAAACTTCTTGAATCTTGAACATAAAACAAATAAAACAAAAACTCTACTCCAGTACAGTAATGCAGTACTTCTACTTCGTTACTTCCCACCTGTGAAAACATAAATATATCAGACCTTTACACATTGTCTCTTGAAATGAACACGTTTTATATTTTCACTTCATTTCCCTTTAATAAATGAAACTGCTCAAATGTTTGTCAGATAATGAAGAAGCTTCTAGAATAAACAGTGACTCTGCTGATAATCGATGCATAAACACCGGCAAATCCACTCGAACACAAGTATCAATATTCATCACAGCGGCTGATTTGTACTCGTTTATGTTTCACTAATGGGATCAGAGGCTTTTTCTGCATTCTGTCTTTACATCTGTAGCTTCAGATGAAAAGAAAAATAATTCATTTATTTCTTTTATCATGTGCTTCTGCCACATTTCAGACCTCTATAGATAGATAGATAACTCTGAATATTGTGCTATTTTTGTGATAAGTTCCTGAAGTTGTTATCCATTTATTTAACATTTTTTAGGGATTTATTTATACCATATATTTCCATATTCACTCAACATTTTGCATTCTTACATGGAAATCAGGTGTATTCCTGTATTTAATTCACTAATCATGTAAATGTTCATAAAAGCTCATGTTAAAGTTGAGGTTTATAATGTCAAAAGTAGAAGAAAATGTGAGTTTTTCAAGAAAATATATCATTAATAGTGGTCTTCATCCACTGTCATTGATCTATGGGCTTTACTGAAGAATCAATGTTGTAGAAGACAAAGGTGTTTCCATGGTAACCTCTGAACGTCCAAATGGGTCACATTTGATGACCATTAAAAGATGAAAACCTGTATTTTACACAAAGTATTTACATGTATCAATAGAATTAATAGATTAACAGGTATTAAATAGTTTTAGTTCAGTCGATGGTTTTAGTCATTGGATGATGTTTGGGTCTTTATGGGATCATTTACTGATGACGTAGATGTTCATAAAACCTCAGAGTAAAGTTGAAGGTTATTGAAAAATGAAGAAACAGTGACTTTTTCAGTTTAATCTGTCATTAATCGAACATAAACCCAGTGTTTCCATCCACTGTCATTGATTCAACTCCATGGTGTTTAGCAGAGCCCTGCACTCCCATGGGACCCAACGCAAAGTAGTGTGGCGCGGGACAAATTTTAAAAGCTCACTGCGGTGATAAGCTGCAGTCCCACAAACTAAAAACATGTTTAAAATAAAATCTATAAATTATTCATTTTTACTATCATATATACGTCAGATAGGGGAGGTCCCTCGAGGGGATCAGAATTGTGGTGTCACTATTTAGCCTTAGATGGAGTTTATTACCCGCTTTGGGTTAGCGTTAGCGTTAGGGGTATTTAGCCTTAGATGGAGTTTATTACCCGCTTTGGGTTAGCATTAGCGTTAGGGGTATTTAGCCTTAGATGGAGTTTATTACCCGCTTTGGGTTAGCGTTAGCGTTAGGGGTATTTAGCCTTAGATGGAGTTTATTACCTGCTTTGGGTTAGCATTAGCGTTAGGGGTATTTAGCCTTAGATGGAGTTTATTACCCGCTTTGGGTTAGCGTTAGCGTTAGGGGTATTTAGCCTTAGATGGAGTTTATTACCCGCTTTGGGTTAGCGTTAGCGTTAGGGGTATTTAGCCTTAGATGGAGTTTATTACCCGCTTTGGGTTAGCGTTAGCGTTAGGGGTATTTAGCCTTAGATGGAGTTTACCACCCACTGCTGCATTCCCAAACAACCTGACTCGCAGAAGACCGGACCCCGGTGCCACAGGAGCCATTACCTGCCTCATACCATCCATGGGTTGAGCCTTGCTCAGAAGGACTCAGGCCCTGAGTGACAAGTGGTCTTCCATACGCCACATTTGAACTCACGTCTGAATCCTGCGGGACTTGCGGGTGGGATGGGACTGGAAATCATAATTCTTTGCAGGCAGGCGCGGGACTAGAAATTGTGTCCCATGTGTCTCTAGGTTTTACTGGTAAATCAATGTTGTAGAAGATGATGATGTTTCCATGGTAAATATGCAGCGTCCATGTGATGACTGTGAAAATACGACAAACTGAACTTTACACCAATTCTTTACACAAATCAACAGGATTAATGGATCAGAATGCAATAAACATTTTAGATCAGTAGATGCTTTTCTATATATTTTTGTAGCTGTTTTTATGCATATTATTTAATTTTGTGACTTGATCTTATGGCAAATATTAGATGGTTTAGCGATTTAAAAAAATGTTTTGAACATAAAATTAGACAACAGTAAAGATTTTTGTTGTTTCAGTTGAAGGAAAATAACAAATTTAAAAATAAATGTCAAAATTACTTCATGTACTAGTGTATTAGTTCAATTTCATAGCTAGATTGAGAAAAAAAAATAACAATAGCCCTTTTTACATGAGTTTTTATTCCTGTTTAATTCAGAATAAAGTTTCATCCCTCTTTCAGATGAACCATGTAAACACCTAATTCCAGTTGAAAATTACAATTCACTATTAAACTGAATTCCAAATAAAGTCACTGGTTTATTCTGATCTTAATTCTGAATTAGATAATTCCTCTGACATGGAAACAGTTAATTCCTCGTTAACATTATTGATGAACATTATTCAATGATCACATTTGCCAAAAAAGTGAACAAAAAAACCCACAATAATGAACAAAATTAATTTTAAAAAATCTGATAAAAACCAAACAAAATAAATGAAAGATTAACACAAATAATTAACACAATGAACAAATTGATCATCTTAACATTTTGTTGGTATAATGGAGAAAATGGTTGATTAATAATAAAAAGTGAACAAATGGGAAAAAAAAGTCACCAAAATGGATGGATGGATGGATGGATGGATGGATGGATGGATGGATGGATGGATGGATGGATGGATGGATGGATAGATAGATAGATAGATAGATAGATAGATAGATAGATAGATAGATAGATAGATAGATAGATAGATAGATAGATAGATAGATAGATAGATAGATAGATAGATAGATAGATAGATAGATAGATAGATAGATAGATAGATAGATAGATAGATAGGGAACATGTGTCCAGCAGTGGATCTATAATCATATGAATGCTGCAGCGTTGCTTTCCTCTATCATTATTACATATTAGAGTTTCGTGACATGGCGTTTACCTCCATGAACCCTGGCTTCCATTAAAAGTCCACGTGGTCTGGGCGCTGCACACTGGACGCTGTCAGAGGACAGTTGTGGACCCAGTGGGAGGGAGAAAAGGCCATATGAAAGGAGCTCTGTCAGGAACCATCCACTCCCAGCGGCCGCAACGCAAACCAGGAAATGTGAGGGAGAAGGCTTCAGTCTGTGGCTGCATAGAAAGAGCAAACGTCCGCTGCAGATTAGGAACATGTGTGTGGAGCGTCAGCTTTCAGACGCTTTAGGACAGACTTACAACAGTACCATGCAACTGAGACTTTTCTAAAAAAAAAAAAAAAAAAGAAGAAAAAAATTCACATGCACAGTAAATAGACTAGTGTAAAAAAAACAAACAAACAGTATTTTCATACTTTAATTAAAGTATTTTAATTCTTTCAGAGTTATTCCAACAACAGACAGAGTAAAATTTAACCAGATAACTTCCAGTGTTGGGGAAAATAATTTATGTTAACAGAGGTTTTACACTGTCAGTGTCATATATTCAATGCTAAAGTTTAATTTGAGTGGGAAAGGGGATGATACAATTTGGTAAACATGTGATTTCACATTGTTTACAAAAGTCTGAATTAGCCAGTAGGCTACACAGTCAAATCACCAGTGTTAATATAACACTTAAAGAGTTCAGATTAACACTCACTGACTGACATACATAGTATCTACAGTGTAAAATTTACACTGAACCTAGAGTTACATTGCCAGAGTCAACTTTACACTAGCAAGAGTTAATATTTTACATTAATTAGTAGGGTTGGGAAGATATGCTTTTATGCTAATTCAATTATTTTATGATTTTTTTTGTGTGCCGATGAGATTTAAATTGCGATTCTTCAAATTCCTGATTTTCCACTTGCTTTTTTAACACCAGACCACATGAAAAATCTGAATGATGATGCCTACAGACCATATCAGGAGCCATATTACCCAAAAAATGCACATCATATGCGAGTCAGTTCAGATTTATTCAGCAGTAATATATTCAAACCAGACTTGGGGAAGTAAACTGCTCCATTTATCTGCACACAACACAAATATGAGCCTTTAAATGAACATACTTCATAATACAGTGAACTTAAACTCTCATTTCAAAGCTGGGACTGTATGTAAAAGAGGTAAACAAATACACAATATAAAATATATGATCTCCAGTATTTCTTCATCTTATTTAGTTGTTCCTGCTCTGCATTTACCTCTGGATGGTGTCTTGCTAAGTGCGCAGTAATGTTTGTGGTGTTTCCACAGTATGCATTACAGAGTTTATAAATAGTTTTCCACATGTCCACTCTTCCCTTCAAAGCAAAAAAATCCAAAATGTGTTCACAGTTTTTTAATTTAAAATGTGATGGTGGGGGTCTCATTTTTGCCAGTTGTCCACCATTCGTCTTCCTTTCAAGTTTTTCATAGATAGTCGCAGAAAAACATTTTGCCCTCTGCTGGAAACAAGCGGTATTTTTTTTCCACCTGCTTAAAATTAATCATTTAAATATGGAAAAAAGACTTTTGAACAAAAAAACCTATTTAAAAGTCATTTAAAAAAAATCCTGGTACATATGTATCAGGGGCGGCTGTGGTTCAGTTGGTAGAGTGGGTCGCCCAATGACCGAGAGGTTGGTGGTTCGCATCCCAGCTCTGTCGATGTGCCACATGTCAAAGTGTCCTTGGGCAAGACACTGAACCCTGACTTAGGCCCCCAGTAGGACTGACCTTAGACCTTAGAAACCTACTGGTGTATGAGTGTGTGTGTGAATGGGTGAATGTGAGGCTAATGTAAAGAGCTTTGAACCATGAAGGTGGAACAGAACTATATAAATGCAGAACATTTACCATTTGTGAATCGATGTTTTCTCCCACTCTACTAATGGATGCCAGTCAAGTTTTACACTATGTGAGAAATAACACCCATTCACTTTCAACACTGAAGAGTTAAGTGTTAAGAAACAGATTTTCCAGTGTTAAACCTACATGTTGTTAAATAAATTACTCCAGAGTGTTGAGTTTTAACTATTTGAAATTACGATATAACTTTATTCTTTCACAGATTCTGTTTGAATAAAAAAACCCACTTTATTTATAAAAAATTATTGCAGTTTTTCAATGTTCCATTTGTCACTCAGTTTGAGCGCAGAAGGTTGGTGGGTGGGGCTTTTCAGTGTCATAATTTTTTTAACACTGAAATGTATCTTGCTTGAGAGAATCAGTTTCCTTTAACACTGAATCTATGACACTAACAGTGTAAAACCTCTGTTAACTGCAATTATTTTCTCCAACACAGGAAGTTATCTGATTAAATTAGACTCTGTCTGTTGTTATAATAACTCTGAAAGAATTAAAATAGTGTGAAAGTACTTTTACAGTGAAATATTTACTGTGTATTTTTCATCTGTAATGTTCTGTGCTAGTGTATAATATTAACTCTTACTAGTGTAAATTTGACTACATTTTACAATCTGTAAATGGGTGCTTTATGTTCACTGAGGAAGTGAACATATTAACTGATTATTAACATATTAAGTGATTAACTCTTTTACTGTGTATATGCTGTAATTGTTAGAGTGTTAAAGCCATGTAACCCTATTCACACCAGGAATTTAAGTGTAAACTATCGTCCCAGATAATATTAGAAGCCTCATAAAATACTACCTTAAACAGCCAAACCAACATTTAGAGGAAATCTATGTTTGATAAACCACAGTGTATTTTTAAATGTATGTGTTACAGAGAACAGACGGTATGACACAAACTGATGCATTTCGCAGAGTTAATAGTCTTTGTTGTGGTTTTCCTTCATGGCTAAAGCTAATGGGTCCTTTTCTGAATATGTCCTACAAAAAGCTAAACCTTACCAAGTGTATTTTTCTCATTTCTAATCCAAATATCTCATCACATTTAAAACTAGAAAAGCACCTCAGCCAAAGCAGACCCCCCCCCCCCCTTCAAATGAAGACGGGTCCACCAAGAAGGGTCAGGGTTTTGCCAGAGCTTGTTTGTCTGTCTGTCTGTCTGTTAGTTAGCAAGACAACTCAAAAACATATGGACCGATTTTGATTTTCAGGATGTGTTGTTAGTGTCACAAGGAACAAATGATTACATTTTGGTTGTGATCCAGAAGAGATCCTGGATTCTGGATCACTTTCAAATTTTACATTGCGGTAAATGGAGAATACATTTCAAAGTGATCAAGAATACAGGATCTCTTCTGGATCACCTTCAAAATGTAATCATTTGTTCCTTAGGACACCCCCAACACTTCCTGAAAATTTCATCAAAATCTTTTGAATCCAGTTTGTGCAGTCATTCCACTATAGTGTAGACTATAAAGAGGAAGATTTTTGATCTCTCCATCGCATATCTTTAAAAATGATGAATGTGAGCATCAGTAAAATAAGACAGAATCTATTAATAGCAAATGCAGAGCTCAGTTAATCTATGTGGTACGACCATTTCACACCAGTTTAAAACATTTGCTCAAAACGTAAACAAAACACAAAGCTGACGTTAGGTAATAGAACTTCTAGAGCTAGCAGCGAAAGACTGGGACAGCAAGTTGTCACCATGACAACCCAAAAGCACGGTGGATTAGTTGTTATCCATCTGACAGACCTACTTAAAACTACATTACAGGTGGGTAAGGGCGTAGGTTTAGCCTAAACATAAAGAAATAATAAACAAAAAAAATCTGCACTTCATAAAAATAGTGCAATCTTTATATTATTGGGATACTGTGCATTTAAGAGATAAAAGATCCAGAAAATAACCAATAACTTAATATAAATAACTATTGCACTATATAAAAATAAAAAATAAACAAAAATTCTGTATTATTGAAGTGTGCCTTGCATGTTTATGTGCATCTTGGTCAAGTGGTAAAAACTAAATACAACATGTAAACATGAATGCTTAGAACGTTTACCCACATATGTAATGGTTTTACAGGGCTATGAATATGTCTGTTATTTAACCCTTGTGCGGTCCTTCGTAAAAGGCACACTGGGTGTGTCCTACAATCGGGTCTTAAAAACCCAGATTCCAAAGTTCAGTTCCATAGACTCATCACCCCCCAAGGATATATTACTGTTTTCAGTAGTAAGCAATGGCATCCTACAGTACGTATAAAAAGGTACATTTGTGAACCACCGGGTCTCTTTGACCCGAAGGACCGCACAAGGGTTAAACACACCATTAGCAGACACAAACTGTTGCCCAATCTCTTTCAAATCACTGACATGAAGTGCAGTTTGATGCACATGACATACATACACATTATTAAGGCGCTGTTGGGTCATTGTTGACCTTAGCCAGGTTGTTAGCCTCTTTAAAGCACTTAAGCTTCATTCACTATACTTACAGCTGCGGCAGTCAAATATGTTCTAATGTCCCGTTTCTTTTTGGCTGGCATTGTCTCCAGAGTGCACAGCTTTGAAATAATAATAATAATAATAATAACTGTTTATGAAATAAATAACCCTCTGTGGGTTCTTCACAGAACAAAGGTCCATAGAACATAAACTTCTTGGTCTTAACAGGTCAAAGTTCATCTTAGTTGTCAGAGCAGAATCTCTGACTTAAATGACTCATATGAGCGTCTGTCAAAATTATTGTGTTAAACTAGTTAATAATAGTTAATTGTTACAAAGCCCACACAGTTTAATTGTTTATTTTTTAATTTGATTATATTTGTTCAGGAATAACTCCTTTTATGTAAGTTTACAAATGTCCCACGCTTTTGAACGCACCACTAATGTTACGACGGTTATGAACGTAGTGCGTGTTTTATTAGCCTCTGTGTTGTAGGTAACTGTGCTAAGTTCACCATCTCTGCTTCTTTTTCTCTTTTTTATTCATCTATTCCTGGTTTATTACTGTGTGTAGATGCCATAAGGTCAGATAAATAACACAGTACAGTTCAGGTAGATGTTAGCATGTTGTACTGTATAAGCTAATGCTGTTTAGCACCAGTGTGTTGTTGAAGCTAATACGATAATATGCTAGCAGCTAGCATTGCTAGCTGTCATGTGTGATTTCTGTGAGTGATGTGTGTGTTCTATGACCCATGTAATACATGTGAGTGACTCATATAGTGGGTCTTAGTTCATTTATTATTGTATGTATATATTGTTATAGTGAGTGTTACTGTATTATTACAGACCACAGTAAATAAACCTTTAATGAGAACATCTGTATCTGTGTTCTTTAATCAGAACCACAACCCACACCTTGTCACTCTGAACCAAATCCTGGAGACAACCCCACACTCTCTGCTTCATTAATAATGAAAATAGTTCAGAACTAAGGAACATTTTATTGTAAAAGTCCAACTTTATTATCAAATACAAATACACACATATAAAAAAAATTCTAAATGGTCTCTGGTATTGTTCAGGGGGCCGGACCAAATGTGGAGGCGGGCCGTAGTTTGGGGACCACTGCCCTAAACACTATCCAACAGCCCAATCTGGGATGCCTTTACATGGCATGAAAGTGTCACAGCAGAGTTTAGTCACGTTAATAAAAATGTTGCACCGTAGTTTACGTCCATATTCCACATATCTGCCTCCTGACTTTTTGACAACAGCCTCACATACCAAGGTCATGCGGTCCTGTAAACGCTACATTTCTGACCCGAGGGCTTGGTGGAGATCCGCCCTCACCAGGTGCAGCGAACACACTGCTACACCTTCAGCTCTTTTAGGATTAGCAGGAAGTAGAACGCTTCAATGAGCAACGCATTGAACCATTAAACTTTAGGGAAATTGGGAAGTACTCAAACTGTCCATGAAGTCTTAAAGAAGAGTTACTGCACTGTGCAGAAGTGCATGAAAACTGTCATGGAAGAAATCTGAGGTTCAGGGAGAGAAAATGGAAAATAGAGAATAAATATGTCCAACAGTACAACCTGAGGTCATGAAGTATGTACAAATAACACTCCACTGGGTTCTGTTCGCATTATAAGCTTTACACATGTGTGTTCATGCTGCGTCAAATACCACAGCATCAATGGTTAGGGCTAGGGTTAGCAGTTAGGTTTATGGTTAGAGGTTAGGGTTAGCAGTTTGGTTTAGGATTAGCAGCTAGGTTTATGGTTAGGGCTAGGGTTAGCAGTTAGGGTTAAGAGTTTGGCTGTGGGTTAGCAGTTAGGTTTAGGATTAGCAGCTAGGTTTATGGTTAGAGGTTAGGGTTAGCAGTTAGGGCTATGGTTATTAGCCCTCAACTGATTATCGGCCCCAGCGATATATCAGGCTGATATTCTGCATTTTAGGGTTATCGGTATCACCCATAATTTCAACCAATAAGTCCATATAATTTTCACAACCAATTTTGCGCCATTTTGTTCAGATTGCAGCTGTCTTAACTTCTCCTGCTCTCAGCACTGAGTGTACGAGCACTGCCACGCCCCTCACAACCTCTGATTTGTTTGGCACAATGAATACAGCCAATCAACACGCAAAGCTGATGAATGCTATTTTAAGGCAACTGAGGTGGGAGTACTTAATACAGAACAAGCTTCCTTCAAGATGAGCATACACGAAGCCTTAGCCCATGAAATAATTCATAAACACAGCATCACAATGTTTAATTCATGTTAAAGTTCATCAGGTTTCTATCATATCACTCTGGCACCTCTGCTATGATCTTCACCTGGACTGTTTGAACTGTACTGTCTGTGTCAACATGTCAAAGATGTTCAGCAGCACAGTTCACTCAACCATGTCTATGTGCTCAACTGTCATGGAAGAAAGTAACAGCATGCATAAAAAAAACAAAACATGTCGGAAGTTTGGGACGATTTTACACTGCCTAAGACAGACAAAAGTGTGCTGACGGCAAATTAGCATTAGCATTAGCATTAGTTTAGCACTGCCATGTTTGCTTCAACACCTGAACCAAACGCATCCACACTTCAATGACAGTTCATCAAAGTGGGCTGTTTTGCTAACTGGTGAATACTAGCCTCTGTTAGCATGTAGCCTCACATGTTGTAATTATTTTTTAGCAAATGTACTAAGATACTGTAATTATTACACTACATCTGCTGTCACATCAGCATCACACCGTGCATCGATGCACACAACTCAAATTATTTATTGATCTAATTTAACCCTTTAACTGCTGAGACATTATTCCAGGTAAATGTGCTGCTGTTAACGTGTCCTAAAAGCTGCTGTGAGTCTGTGTTTGGGTTTCTTTTCTTCAGGGGTTTAGTTTTACAGTGTGTTTTAGAGTTAAAACAGGTGGATGGTTCATTGTAGAGGGACGTTTATATCATGTTTATTTTACTGTTCATTTTATATAACTTATTAATATGCTAAAATGGCATATTTTCACTTATTAGCAGGGAGTGATTTATTATTTTTATTGATTTATTCATATTTTATTTCCCATTATGTTTGGTTTTATTTTACAAATGCTGCTAGCAGCTCCCTGCACTTTTCATTTTTATAATTAAACATAATTAATGGATATGAAGGTCAGTGTCAGTGTGTGCTATTTTTAATTAAGATGTGAATAATGTTTATATTTATAGGTTGCACATATCAGTTATCGGCCTCACAATTCCATTATTATCTGTATCAGCCCTGAAAAAAAAACATATTCATTGTGCTGTTTGTGTCCTACTTTGTTCATAATACTTATTTTATTGGTTTTTCATTCTTTGTTTTGTTTTTATTTATCACGTTGGTTGTTTCTGTTCATTTTAAAGAACAGAAACAAATTTTTCTTACATTTATTCAAATGTATTTTTTATTTGTTTATTTATTTATTTTATTTCTTTATTTTTTAAAGTAAAAACATATTCATTTCTTTATTTATTCTAATTCATGTTTTAAATGTTATATATTTCAGTCTTTTTTATTTTATTCATTCGCTTCTTTTTTTAATAAAAAATATTTTTTAGGTAATTCATTTTTAATTTGTTTATTTTATTATTATTTTTTATTTATTTATTCATTCATTTATTTTTTATGTATTTTTTTAAATCATTAAATCATTCATTGTATTTAATTATTTCAGCTACAAAAGGATGACAGTCAAATATGTTCAGTGTCGTTTGAGCGTTTGTGTCGACACCACACAGCTGTTATTTACTACTGAGGAGTTTTTTATGTCACAACATACACATAACATCGCAAGGTTAAAAAAATTGTAATGTCAGATGTTTTTTATATTGTGCAGCTCGAATTGAACGTTCTCCCTTTCTTTGATTTTCTTTAGCATTTTGTAAGTGTCTAACAAACACAACACACGTAACTTGAGTTACTAACATACATGAATGGAACGCAGTTGAAGCGTGTTTTTCAAATTCTAAACGGAACAACTGCTTATTTTCTGGCACAAACTGTAACTGTTCACATCACAGCATAAACACCAGATCTAGTCCATCTTCTTTACAGATTCAACATGTTTCGTCTTTTGGCCTAAACAGTTTCTGTTCTCCTGGTATCAACATCTGGAACAGCGTTCCTGCAAATATTCAAAGACTAAACATGTCCAAAAGTACAACTTGTTATTATGAAGTGTGTACAGATAACACCACTGCTTTGTTTTTGCATTATAAGCTTTACATGCTGCGTCAAATACCACATTATCAATGGCTAGGGTTATTGATTAGCTGTTAGGGTTAGCAATTAGGATTAGGGATAGCAGTTAGGGCTAGCGTTAGCAGTTAGCAGTGAAAAGATACTGGAAAATGTGGATTTCATTGGAATGTTATTGCTTTGTTTATGTTAAACTATATGTTTAATGGTTATTGGTTTCAGTCCTTTTTGGTCCTTTCAGCTGCTTTGCGTGTTTTTGTTGTTGTTGTTGTTGTTGTTGTTTTTGGTGGTGTTGGGGTGGTGTCCTTTCAGCTCCTTTCCGGTCCTTTCTGGTGATTAGTAACACCAATATTTAGTTCCATGTCATCCTTCTATTAAGTTCTATTTAGTTATTACACCTATTTATTTTTTGCTATTTATTCTTTGTTCTACAACTTTCTATTTGTTTCTTAATAATTTTGTCTTAATGTTAAATTAATACTATGTTTAATTATTACTATCATCATTTATGTTATTATTCTTTACATTTTTGTCCTTTACATCTGTATTATTTCTATTAATGCCTCGGACCACAATAGAAAGGACTTTAATTTTTTTCTGTTTGTGTAATCCTGGTTTTTATGTTAATTCACACACACACACACACACACACACACACACACACACACACACACACACACACACACACACACACACACACATATATATATATAAAATTGTATTCATGTGCTTTTGCATTTTTACTGAATACATCAAAATAAAATAAAAATTTCTACACATGAAATTAAAGAAAAAGCTTCAATAGCATGAACGTTAGCTCATTCTCTCTAACATTCAAACTTTAAATAATTATCATCCAGTTATATTGCAAATGAACCTGTCCACTCACAAAGACAAAAACTGTCCAAGGCTCAAGGCGACGGAGTGCAACATTCAACATGAAAAATGAATTATTATAAGAAACACACGTTCAACACCTAATGAAAAATAGGGCAAAGCTCAACTCTAGTGAAGAGGGCTCACTCTCTATAAACCACAGCGAACACAAAGATTTTTAAAGAGACAACATCTCACTCTTATAAAATCTTAAATTAACTACCTGTTAACTGATTTTAACAGAACAGAGTAATTCAAACAAAATATAAAATGATGTCTTTGACCTAAGACATCACAAAAATAATAATTAAAACATAAAAGAAGGAGCCTGGGACTAAGTCAGAAGTGTGTTGTTGTGGAGCTGGTGAAAAAATTATTTAGTGGATGATAATTAATTTAGTTTGGGAATGTATATGCACAGTTTTATTTCAAAATTATGACTTTATCCATAATGTCATTTAATTTATTTTTATGTTTCTATTCAATGCCATTTGCACATTAATTGTAATATATTTTTGAAGTTTGTCTTTTTCACTTTCGCTGTATGTTCTATTTATTTATTTTCGTTGGATATTTTTCTCTGCCATGTTCGAGTTGTTCTCCTTTGTTGTACAAATGAAAAAACAAATAATAAATATATGTTTTTAAAAAATAAATAAAAGGCAGTAGGGCATTTTTTTTTTTTAAGTCGACTTATTCATCAATAAAGTCGAAGTTGAGTTGACGGGTCATGATGACGTCATCACATTGTCAGCGGAGGAATGACACAGACACACGTCTGTCCAGCAATGAGCAACTGGTAATAAAGTTGACTGTAACGTAACAATGGCCACTGCAAGAAACAAGCATCAACATTTTAACCCCAACAAAACAAAGGCTAATGTTAGCAAAGAGTTTTGTGTTAAATTTAACTGAACATCAATAGGTGAACATATGTCCACATCTGGTCTGGACCCACGGCTCTAAAACTGGGCTGTCCACATGTCTGTCACACATCTTCACTTTTTACATAAAGTGCAAAATATGTAAGGCAGCGGCCGCCAAAATGAACAACACACTGTCCACATCATGTTTGGAAAAAAAGAGCATGTTGTCTTCATGCGCGTTGTCTGTGCTGCTGCTCATAACACTCAGGTTAGCTAGCAGATGCTGCTCATATCACTCAGGTTAGCTAGCCAATGCTGCTCATAACACTCAGGTTAGCTAGCAGATGCTGCTCATATCACTCAGGTTAGCTAGCCAATGCTGCTCATAACACTCAGGTTAGCTAGTGGATGCTGCTTATATCACTCAGGTTAGCTAGCCGATGCTGCTCATATCACTCAGGTTAGCTAGCCAATGCTGCTCATAACACTCAGGTTAGCTAGCAGATGCTGCTCATATCACTCAGGTTAGCTAGCGAATGCTGCTCATATCACTCAGGTTAGCTAGTGGATGCTGCTTATATCACTCAGGTTAGCTAGCCGATGCTGCTCATATCACTCAGGTTAGCTAGCCAATGCTGCTCATAACACTCAGGTTAGCTAGCAGATGCTGCTCATAACACTCAGGTTAGCTAGCAGATGCTGCTCATAACACTCAGGTTAGCTAGCGGATGCTGCTCATATCACTCAGGTTAGCTAGCGGATGCTGCTCATAAATGGTAAATGTTCTGCATTTATATAGTTCTTTTCCACCTTCATGCTGCTCAAAGCGCTTTACATTAGCCTCACATTCACCCATTCACACACACACTCATACACCAGTAGGTTTCTAAGGTCTATGGTCAGTCCTACTGGGGGCCTAAGTCAGGGTTCAGTGTCTTGCCCAAGGACACTTCGACATGTGGACAGCCAGAGCAGGGACGCGAACCGCCAACCTCTCGGTCATTGGGCGACCCACTCTACCGCCTGAGCCACAGCCGCCATAACACTCAGGTTAGCTAGCGGATGCTGCTTATATCATTCAGGTTAGCTAGCGGATGCTGCTCATAACACTCAGGTTAGCTAGCGGATGCTGCTCATATCACTCAGGTTAGCTAGCAGATGCTGCTCATAACACTCAGGTTAGCTAGCGGATGCTGCTCATATCACTCAGGTAAGCTAGCGGATGCTGCTCATATCACTCAGGTTAGCTAGCGGATGCTGCTCATATCACTCAGGTTAGCTAGCGGATGCTGCTCATATCACTCAGGTTAGCTAGCGGATGCTGCTCATATAACTCAGGTTAGCTAGCGGATGCTGCTCATATCACTCAGGTTAGCTAGCAGATGCTGCTCATATCACTCAGGTTAGCTAGCGGATGCTGCTCATATCACTCAGGTTAGCTAGCGGATGCTGCTCATAACACTCAAGTTAGCTAGCAGATGCTGCTCATATCACTCAGGTTAGCTAGCGGATGCTGCTTATATCACTCAGGTTAGCTAGCGGATGCTGCTCATATCACTCAGGTTAGCTAGCGGATGCTGCTCATATCACTCAGGTTAGCTAGCGGATGCTGCTCATAACACTCAGGTTAGCTAGCAGATGCTGCTCAGATCACTCAGGTTAGCTAGCAGATGCTGCTCAGATCACTCAGGTTAGCTAGCGGATGCTGCTCATATCACTCAGGTTAGCTAGCGGATGCTGCTCATATCACTCAGGTTAGCTAGCGGATGCTGCTCATAACACTCAGGTTAGCTAGCAGATGCTGCTCAGATCACTCAGGTTAGCTAGCAGATGCTGCTCAGATCACTCAGGTTAGCTAGCAGATGCTGCTCATAACACTCAGGTTAGCTAGCGGATGCTGCTCATAACAAATCAGCCACCTGCCTCTTAGATCCAATCCCAACAAAACTCTTTAAAGAGATTCTTCCCCTAATTATTAGCACTGTCCTAAATATAATTAACACTTCATTAACTACTGGATATGTGCCGCAGTCATTTAAATATGCTGTTATTAAACCAATTCTGAAAAAGCCTACCCTAGATCCTGACATTTTAGCCAATTATAGGCCTATATCCAATTTGCCCTTCCTGTCAAAGGTTTTAGAATGAGTAATAGTTAAACAGCTGTGCCAATTCCTGCAGGATAATAGTTTATTTGAACAGTTTCAGTCTGGCTTTCGTGCCCATCATAGCACTGAAACAGCGTTAGTTAAAGTTACTAATGACTTATTATTAGCCGCTGACATGGGATTAATATGGGTCCTGGTGTTATTAGACCTTAGTGCAGCCTTTGACACCATTGACCACAGTATCTTAGTGCACAGATTAGAATGTGATATAGGTATTAGAGGAGCAGCCCTCTGCTGCTTTAAATCATATTTATCTAATCGCTACCAATTTGTTCACATCAACAAACAATCATCGCAGTCCTCCAGAGTTAATTATGGCGTTCCTCAAGGGTAAGTCCTTGGGCCTATTTTGTTTACACTATATATGCTCCCTTTAGGTAACATCATTAGAAATCATGGCATTAATTTTCATTGTTATGCGGATGACACAGCTATATTTATCGATTAAACCTGATCAGACCAGACAAATAGATAAACTAAGTACTTGTGTCCAAGACATAAAGACTTGGATGAGTGACAATTATCTTTTATTGAACCCTGAAAAAACTGAAATCGTTATAATTGGTCCTAAAAATGCGAGAGACTCCCTACCTGACCACATAGTTACTCTGGACAACTTAAGTGGAACACCCAGTGCCACAGTTAAAAATTTAGGAGTTTTATTTGATCCAGATCTTTCATTCAAAATGCACATTAACCAAACATGCAGAACAGCCTTCTTTCACCTGCGCAACATTAGCCAAAATGAGGAATATTCTGTCTAAAACGACTGCAGAAAAATTAATTCATGCATTTGTTACATCACGATTAGATTATTGTAACTCCTTACTTGTAGCGTGTCCTAAATATTCCCTAAAAAGCTTCAACTGGTTCAAAATGCAGCAGCAAGATTATTAACAGGATCAAATAGAAGAGAACACATCACCCCTGTGCTCCAAACCCTGACCCCTGACCCCTAACCCTATCACCCCTGTGCTCCAAACCCTTCATTGGCTACCAGTTGAGTCTAGAATTAAATTTAAAATCCTCCTCCTTACATATAAAACCATTAATGGTATGGGCCCCTCTTATCTTAAAGATGATCTGGTTCCGTACCAACCCAATAGAACCCTTCGTTCTCAGAATGCAGGTTTATTGAAAGTTCCTAGGGTTTCTAAAAGTACAGTAGGAGCTAGAGCCTTTAGTTATCAGGCCCCTGTCTTATGGAATCAGCTTCCCTTTAATATTAAAGATGCCTAAACAGTCTCTACATTTAAAATTAGGCTTAAAACATTCCTGTTTGAGAAAGCCTATGGTCAGGTTAGTTAAAAATGATGTGACTCATATATCATGTATACATGATGTATGAGTCACAGTTCAGTCTAGGCTGCCCTAGGAGTTAGAATGCTGGGGGAAGTACAGACACTGAGTTCTTTCTTCTCTTTCTCTTCCTCACATCTGTTTCTGTAATTTTTATAACATATCTTTCATACCAAGTCTGTTCATGACTAGTCACCTGGTGTCCCCTTTCCCCCCTCCCCCCCTGGGGGGAGTGGTGGCTCTCCTGACAGTGTCTGCACGGGAGCCATGGACGACAGGATCTGCAGTATCTCGCCTGTGCCGACCTGTGACCCCGGACCACCGCCCCTGCCTGTCTGGACCAGCCCCCCCTCCTTCATTTATAAATGGACGTTCATCTATAGTCTGTCCGTCCATGGGAGTGGATCTGTCCTTCAATGTGGTTCTCCTCAAGATTTCTTCTTTTTCCCACTGGGTTTGGAAGGTTTTTCTTGCTGAGAAGGAGGGTCTAAGGACAGGGGGAGGGTCTAAGGACAGGGGGAGGGTCTAAGGACAGGGGGAGGGTCTAAGGACAGGGGATGCCTGGGACTTTTCATGTATTTCTGTAGTTGATTGTGTTTTTGTAAAGCCCTCTGAGACGACTTTGTTGTGATTTAGGGCTTTATAAACAAAATTGAATTGAATTGAATTGAATATCACTCAGGTTAGCTAGCAGATGCTGCTCAGATCACTCAGGTTAGCTAGCAGATGCCTCTTCAGATGTTTATTTTTCATCTAAGGTGAAGTATTTCCACACATGTGATGTGTGTGTGTCACTCTCTTTAGTTTAGTCAGACCCACCACCCCTTGACTTACCTGCAGCAGCCATGTCTGCTCTGGTTTAGGTCTGACTGGTCTGTCTTTATGCACTGAGGGAGGTAGGGAGGGGAACATCGGACTTGTCGACTCCTCCAAATTTAAGTCGACTTATGCTACGGGAGTTGACTGGTTGACATTTCTGTTAATGCCCTATAAGGCAGAGTCTAACAGTGCTTCTAATATTTTAAGATTTAAAAACCAAAAGGTGTAAATGGTACGTTTTAGCAAATACAGAGCTTTTTTACCTGGTGCATACATTTCTAGGGATGTAGTCATTTTAAGTGTAACCCAAGTAAGTTTTTAGCCTTTGTTATGATGCAGATGCATCGCTGCTCCATCAAACATGAGAGTTTCCAGCTCTTTCCTAGAATGACAGTAGAAGGTTCCAGATGTATGTCCATAATCACACCACAGACTCGGCCTGACCACAGCTCTGGCTCTACAACACTATGGTAATTTTGGCTAAAATGGGTGCTTTCACTATATTTATTATGTGTTGAGAATCTTTTTTCCCAGAAGGCTTTGCACTCAGATGCTCATGTACTTGTCTATAAATGGTAAATGGACTGCATTTATATAGCGCTTGTCCACCTTCATGGTGCTCAAAGCGCTTTACATTATATAACACAATGACATAATTGCTACGTTTACATGACACTTTTTAATTCTGAATGATTTATTCTGAATAAAATAGTTTGAATTAAAGCTATTTCCTTTGTGTTTACATGGATATATTAATTCTGAATAAAGGTTTCCATGGAAATGGATTTATTCCGCTCCAATTAATTGGTCTTTCAGAGCTGGAGGTACAGAGGGTTCTGATTGGACAAAATGACTGCTTAACGTCTAGATGTCTACTGGAAGTAAACAATGGCGAGCACTTCCTTTTTTGCGTTGGTTTGAACTATCAACGTGTTAGAGCAGATACTACATGTGATGTTTGACTTTATTTTTGTCATAATTATGAAGCAACAGCTCGACCCAATCAACCATAGGAATCAACAAACTGATGTCAACAGTGGAATATGTGCGTCATCAACGACAAATATGTGTGTCATAGCGATGGGACCAGAAGCATGTGCAGAACGACAGGAATAATGTTAAAGAGGAATGAAGTGTTTCCATGTCAGAGGAATTATTGAATTCAGAATTAAGATCAGAATAAACCAGTGACTTTATTCTGAATTGAGTTTAACTGTGAATTATCATTTTCAACTGGAATTAGATGTTTACATGGTTCATATGAAAGAGGAATGAAACTTTATGCTGAATTAAACAGGAATAAAAACGCTCATGTAAACAGGGCTAATGTTTGCTTTTCACTCACATACTGTAGCCCAATAATTAAATTCCACAACAAAGTAAAGCACTAAAGTTTTATTACCTCCACCAAGGAGGTTATGTTTTTGCCGAACAAACATCTGTTTGTTTGTTTGTTTGTTTGTTTGTCTGTGTTCAAGATAACTCAAAAACCTATGGACGGAATTTGATGAAATTTTCAGGATATTTTGGAAATGTGAACAGGAAGAACTGACTTCATTTTGGGGGTGGGGGGTCTACCTTGGCGGAGGTCTGCACTCTTTTCTAGTTCCTATTACATTTACTGACATATTCATGTCATGTAATTCTAATGAAAAGTATTGGACATTAAAATGAATAAACATCTCTGAATATGGACATAGTTGGAAACACCAGATAAAAAGCTCATTTAATTACACAAATGAACCAAATAGGAAACAGGCTGAGGTTTTTCTTAGATGTTTCAATATTAAAACGTTACAGATAACAGCTTTAATAGAGATGTGGATCCAGATTGTGTTTCCCAGGGTGCCAGTTTTATCACATCGCAGTTCCATTGAAATGACACTTTTTATCATTTGAAAGCATGACTTTTTTTTGCCACAGATGACACTGTGCTCAGACAGAAGACATTCCTGACTTTCTGAGACACATATAAAGGGTTTGTTGCTAGTCTGCTTGCAGGTTTGCTGCTTCCTTTTTTCCTGTAGAATGAAGCTGCTTCCCATTAGGAACACCTGTAGTCCAGACCAGGATGACTTCAGTTCAGGCCACAGATACTGCAGTGTTTCCCATGTGTAAAACAGACTGCTGGGTTTTAATAACTGTGAACAATAGAAAACATGCCTGCACTTCCATTTATTCATTCATTCCTTTTCTTTCAAGCTGCGGTTCCACAACTTTTTCTCCATGGGAACATCAGAACAATTCATTAAAACTAACGTTACTGTTGACTTTTAGTTAAGTATAGAATACCATGCAAAGGTGGATTTTCAGCAATACCACATGTACACACAATCCATTACAAATCATGTCTTGAAATTAGCGATAGACACACAAACACAGAAAGAGAAAAAGAAAAAAGACTATATGCTATGGACAGTATACAGGAGTTAAAATAATATATATATTTAAGTATATGTGAGCCCAGTCTTCAGTCTTGTTCTGTATATTCTTGTTAAACTCAATAAAAAAAAATAAAATTAAAAAAAAAAAAAGAGGCAGAATGTCTGTGAGGGGGCGGGGTTTGTTTTACTTGGCACCAGTTGTTTCGAATTTAGTTTAACTCAGAACAGTCATTTCCAACTGGATTTAGACATTTTCATGGTTTATCTTAAATCAGAATTCAACTTTATTTTGAATTCAACAGTAAAATAAACTCATGAAAACAAGTCTGAAGTCTGATGCTGGGGATAAATTAAAAGTCAAAGCTCTATTTCAGATTGGATGTCTGCTTCTGTTTATTTAAATTGTCCCTCGCTCACACACGACCTCTGTATGATTGCACATAACAGGACTGGACTCTCTGAAAGTGGACACCAGATGCTAATTCTGGTGTCCACCAACGGTCAACCACACTGAAAATACAGGTTTGTCAGCAACGTACGACGAAGACGAGTCACTGGAACGACTAAAACCTTCAAAGACTGTGTGTCCAAAACCAGGTCAAAGTTTGTTAATGAAAGCTTTTTAATCCTACGATCAAAACGTTAGCAGTTGATACAAGCTCATAACTGGTGTTTATGCTCAGGAGATGCAGCGGCTGGGCCAAAAATACTGAGCAGACGGAGCCCAGTTTTCTATCTGGTATTAGACAGAGCGGTGGATGGAGGGTTAGGGTTAGAGAAAGAGCTCTTTATGCTCTTCTCTGAGCGCTGGGTAAACACTGACAGACACTGGCTGCTGCTGGACTCGAGTGTGCCTGTGAAAAGTGCCTGTGTTTCCATCCCAGGTAAAAGTCCTACCAAAATAAAAGACCTACTCATTTTCACACTGCTTTTTTTAATACATGGAGAATATGCCATAATAATTATTATCTGTTTTTAAAGTAGTTTTAGGCCATGAGGTGCACTTTCATTTATAGTAGTATTCTAGTATTTATTTCATCTGTTTTAATCATGTTGACTCTGCACTGATATTTAGTTTATGAATCTATGATGTTTTGTGTGAAATGAAAATAAATATCTATCAATATTTTGTTGTTGTTTTGTTGTTGCTGTTGCTTGTTCTGAAAACATGCAGGGAAAAAACAAGGCTTTGTTTCCACAGAGACACATGAACCAGTTTGATCTGCCACCTTTTTTCAACTTTGTGCAGCAGCTACTGTGGCGCTGTCTTCTCTTGTAGATGCTAATGCTAATGCTACTTCAGATTCACTGGAATTGGGGTCGGGTTTAACCCCACATGGGTGACGCTAAAGTCCATCTGACGTCAGATGGACCGTCTTTTTCTGGGTCCCTCGTTCCTCTTGTTGTTTTCTGTGAATGTGCAGCCAGTGGAGGTGACAATGTGTAATAATGATCTCTTTCTAGACTGTCTATCTATCTATCTATCTATCTATCTATCTATCTATCTATCTATCTATCTATCTATCTATCTATCTATCTATCTATCTATCTATCTATCTATCTATCTATCTATCTATCTATCTATCTATCTATCTATCTATCTATCTATCTATCTATCTATCTTATTCATTGTTTTATCTTGTCTTTTTTTGTCCATTTTCTTGCCTATTTTGTTCTTTTGGTCTTATTTTGTAAAATTGTCACACATGTTGCTGCTTATTTTTGTATTTTTACTCATTTTGAGAGTTTTGTTTGTTCATTTTAATGACCCCCCCCCCCCCCCCCCGTTTGTTCATTTTTTTTTATTATTAATCTACAATTTCCCCCCATTTCATATGTATCTATAGCAACAAAATGTTAAGATTATGCATTTGTTCATTGTGTAATGTATTTTTTTGCCTCTTCTGTTCAGTTTTTGTCAGATTTTTTAAATTAATGTTCATTGTTTTCTACATATCTATATCTTTCACTTGTTTCAGCAGCAGATTTGTTGCTTCAATTAAGCAAAAAAAAAACCTGAAGAAAATAAACTTGGTGATATTGTATGTTTTTTGTTTTTATAATTTGAAAGGGAAATCTAAAATAAACCAAATGTACTCATACATAATACTCCCCCTTACCCCACCCCCACCCCAAACACCCATACCTACATATTCACCACCACCCACTCCCATGCAATCATCGTCACACATCACACCCAAGCACTGACATTAGTGTCCACACTATCTCACATAGGTACTAGTCAGTGATGTGTGGGGAAGTCAGTTGTTGGGGCGGCACTAGATATGAGATATGAGAGTAAGTAGCAGATTTTTAGAACCTCAAACCAGAACAGTTCGTAGGCTGTATGCACACGCACCGAACATGCCGCTCTACAGTGCTATTATACCATGTTTTAATACAGATAACATGAACATTGTGAGTTTCACACCAAATAACCCACCTCAAGTCCATATGAACAACGTCCAGTTTAACATCGCAGGAGAGCTGCACTTACTGCACTCCTGACGTATAGGAAAATAAAATATGAGAGAGAGAGAGAAAGAGAGAGAGAGAGAAAGAGAGAGAGAGAGAAAGAGAGAGAGAGCAAAACAGAGAAAAAAAACACACGGGGCACCTCGTTTTTTTCCTGCACGTTTTCAAAACAAGCAATGGCATGAAACCTAGCTGGATGTTACTCTGGGATGGTAAACACACACAGAGACACATCAGTGGTCATGGACATGTATGAAGTACCAGTAAACTCTGTTGTTCGACCTCCAGTCATTTTTCTACTGTGAAAAAACAGCTGGAAACAAAACAATGTGGAAGTTTTTTTTAATAGAACCAATGCACAATGGATTCAATAACAATGGAGAACACAAGAATATTAATGAAATTACTATGGAATGACTCCTTTAATATAAAGATTTTCATATAATTTGGCTATTTTTAACATTAAAATCTTCAGTTTTCATTATTTCTAGGTAATTATGATCATATTTTACTGTTCTGACCCAATGGAGATCTAATTATTCTGTATGTAGAACCTGAATTCAAATCATTTGTACACCTATTGATTATTAATATGTTCACTGTGATTCATCCAAAGGGCCAGGTTGGATCCTTTGGCGTGCCATATTTAGCCCCCGGGCCTTATGTTTAACACTTGTGCTGTAAATGGTAATTACTGTTAACTGAGCAGAACAGAAGGTTTAATCATGTGTTGTTGTTTGGCAGTTGGGTTGTTGGGTCATTTGTTAATTTTGTCTCATTAGTGCAGACAGTAATAGTTTAACACAAAGGCTGATTGTCACTTTAGGAAAAACTGATGACCTTCAAATGTACTTGACAGGAAATACAGGAGAAGATTTGGCAAATTTCACTAACTTCATATCCAATTCTGAAACACATGACCCACCTGAAACTTGGTAAGAGAGTTGAATGAATGAATGACCCCCCCCCCCCCCCCCCCCCACACACACACACACACACACACACACACACACACACACAATGCAACATACGATAAAGCAAAATAAAAAAAACTTTTCTGTTACAGTCCATTAAGTGTTTTTAGTGTTGACCCAGTGACCTCTGACCTCTGGAGTCAACAATAGGTCAAATCTATACACACAAGTTGTAGAATATATGGTTGCAGTCCAGAGGTGGAAAGTAACTAAGTAACTGAAACTACTTCATTACTCAACTTAAGTACATTTTTAGACATCTGTACTTTACCTGAGTATTTATTTTTCTTGTAACTTTTTACTTTTACTCCCTACATTTTGTATAAATATCTGTACTTTTTTATCTCACAATTTTAACATTTTATCTTAAAATTATTGTTTTCCTTTTTTAAAATGTCATGATGACTTTATATATACATATATTTTTTTATTATTTTATTTTATTTTTTACTTTTTTTCCCTAAATTTCCTGTCCATATCCACAAAACTGAGTAACTGTGACTGTGACCAAAGATTTTCCAGCAATGCTGTGGATATTACTGACGACCTGGTCCTGCAGACATGCTACTACACCAGCAGCAGATGAAAGACTAGAAGACTTTGGAGACATAGAACTTTTTTGTCAGCAGGTGGGTCCACAACCTTGGTACCAAAAGGCTCAGTGATAATTAATGTCACAATGTTGGGTGAGATTAATGTAGTCACCTTGTGTGTGTGTGTGTGTGTGTGTGTGTGTGTGTGTGTGTGTGTGTGTGTGTGTGTGTGTGTGGTTGGTGTTATTATAAAAATTGGAGGTCAAAGGTGACATGTCCCAAAATGACACACTGTTTGTGTGTCAAACATAGACATATTACGCTATAACTTAATCAATACTGGATATATTATCATAATATTACACACACTGACACATACATACATATTATGAAATTATCAATATTTCAAAAGGTCAAAGGTCAAGGTCGCCTTTTGCAGAAAGATCAAAATCACATTATTGACTCTAATTCAAAAACAGGTTTTTATAGAAACTTGAGATTGGCACAAAATAGGGGCGAGATTAGGCATTCTCTGAATACTAGTTATCATTTGGTCTTCACCAGGGTGAGTGTTTTATTTGTGAAGTGCGACGTCAAGATGTATTGCATATTTGTTAATATTAGTCGCTGCTAACAATAGCAAGAAATGTCAACAAACATGCAACGCATCTTGATGTCACTACGTAAAGCGCTCTCAGAGATCAAGTGAAACATGTTTGAAGGTAAAGTTAAAGTACTTTATTTTATTACACTGTACAACAAAATGTGTCGTCTGTATTTAACCCATTGTTGATGCCTTTGGGATAACCTGTCAGGAGCAGTGGGCAGCCAGGGGTTAGGGTTAGGGCTGGAGAACCAGGCTAATGGTCAGAGTCACCTGGGTGGAGGATTTTATCCAAAAAAAAATGCTTTTGGGTGATGGGGGAAACCAAAGCACCCGGAGGAAACCCATCCAGACACAGCGAGAGAAACATGTAAACTCCACACAGAGAGGCCCACACGGTCAGGGAATCAAACCCGGGTCTCCTTGCTGTGAGGCTGCCTTCATAATAAGAACTGGATTATTGTGAAGGAGGATGGAGAAGTGGCATTAGCATTAGCATTAGCATTAGCTGTCTCTGCTCCTCCTGACCGCATTTAAAATCCACTTTTTAAGGTGTTTTTCTGACCTTTGTCCATTTCTCACCTTTGTGAATGACAATCTTTGGTACTCTAAAAAAAAAACAAAAAAACCTTTTCCTTCTCTCTTCCTCCAGTTCCATCACTGCCAGCCTCTTTCACTGGGTCCTCTACCAACAAAACCAGGGGGGTACCACAATAACCCTGGGCTTCTGCATTGGTACTATTGTAAGCGACGTGGGTGTTAGGTGCATTAAATAAACAGTCAGACAAATGTGGCTTCGTACTCATAACTCTTAGTTTTTACTCCGACAACCAGTCCAGAACGAAGCCCCCCCTTTCTTCTTCTCTCCTTCTTCTCCTCCCCCTCTTTTTCTCACTGCTCCCAACAGCGCCCCCTCGGTGAAACATTCTAGGACAGTACTACACCATCAATGTAAACCCACACAGCAATGAAACAAAACTAAACTAAAACGTATCATAACATCTGATTCTGAGCATTTCCCATTTTCACTCTTATATCTGTACCCACCTGTGGAACCATCTGATAGATCAAACTGTTGACAAACCCGGTCAGAAGACCATGAACAAACGCTTCCACAGTCGTCCTCTGTTCATCTTTTAAGGAATGAACATGTGGTAGAGTCGACAAAACACTGGAAATAGTCGAGTTGATATGAACACTCAAATACCGAACGCACTCTTCCGTTGTTGTGTAACTGAAATGACTTCTGCTAACGTCACACCAGCCACAACACTTCCGGGTAGTCCCACCCTGTGACACTGATTGGCTCCTTAGTTTGGAAATAGATTGGATCCCCGTGCTCCTCAGATGGTTGTGTGAGCACAGTGTAACACAGTCAGGTTAGTACTATCCTGCATGTTTTCTTCCAACACACCTGACGGTCAGTGTCAGAGGTTTGTGTGAGGTGTGTTGGAAGGGGGGGGTTTCATCTAAAATATGTAGGACCAAGATTGAGCACCCCTGTTCCAGTGGATTTAATTATTACCCAAAACTATTTGCAAAAGTGAATATTCAGGAATGAAAAGGAAATGACTTATTTGACCTTGATCTGTTATTATTGTGGTGACCTTGACCTTTGACCTTTGACCTACATTCACCAAAATTTTATGGGATCTATTCTGGACCACTTCACAAATTTACTGAACATTTACTGGAAATCGGTGCAGGAGTGATTGAGTTTTAGTGTAAAACTGCTGACAAACAAACAAACAAACAAACAAACAAACAAACAAACAAACTCAAAAATAACACCCCCCTCTCCTCTTTTGAAGGGGGGGGGGCAGGACAATAATGTGCTTTTAGGGTTAGGGTAAGGGTTTTAGATCACTATAATACACTTTTGCCCACTTTGGCCTACGTTGGCCCACTTTGGCCCACTTTGGCCCACTCTGGCCCACTCTGGCCCACTCAGGCCCACTTTGGCTCACTCAGACCCACTCAGGCCCACTTTGGCTCACTCTGGCCCACTTTGGCCCACTCTGGCCCGCTCTGGCCCACTCAGGCCCACTTTGGCTCACTCAGGCCCACTTTGGCTCAGTACAATGAACGGTGACAGAACAAGCTGTAGCAGGAACCTTTTCTGCCAAGACACCGATTCTGCAGAAAGTGAAAGAGTCTGGTTTCCATCATCCACCAAGAGCACGCACGCACACACAGACAGACAGACAGACAGACAGACAGACAGACAGACAGACAGACAGACAGACAGACAGACAGACAGACAGACAGACAGACAGACAGACAGACACCACCCATCCACAGATAAAGGAGGGTTCTGTGCTGCAGGAGGATGACCTCTGCTGCAGAAAAACCACATGACCTGTAACAAACCTGATAACCCACTACGACCAAGTGACTATTTATGGTCACATACAGTAAAGGACACTGGCAGCAACACTATATATATATATATATATATATATATATATATATATATATATATATATATATTTTTTTTTTTTTTGTATTTAATTTTTTTTCATGGGGGGGTCTATTCCACTTCAAATAAAAAAAATTTTTAAAACATTTTTGTTCAATTCCATGTTTTTCTCATTTTACTTTTTAATTTCATTTTCATTGGGGTGTGTTTAGTTTATTTGTTTGTTTGAAATGTCATTTGACAGATTTTGGTGACATTTTCAGTAAATGTTGACACTGACACAAAGAACAAAGGATTACATTTAGGGGGAGATAACACTTTTCTACTTTTTCTCATTTTTTCTTTTTCTTCTCCTTTGATGATGATGATGATGATGATGATGATGATGATGATGATGATGAAAGTTTTTTGTCCAGTTCATTCCTTTTTCTTTCTGTCACATTAATATAAAATAAGATTACAATGGCAGTGGTCAAAGTACTCACATTCTGTACTGCAGTAGAAGTACAGCTACTGGTGTGAAAAAATACTCTGGTAAAAGTAGAAGTACTGTTTCAACTCCTTTACTGAAGTAAAAGTAAAAAAAGTACACCTTCTGAATTGTAGTAAAGTAAAGTAGTTTGTGCCATGAATGAATAAATACTTATTTAACCAGGAAAAATAGGACAAATGTCAAAAGTATCTACAAATAAAAGTGAGTTACAGATATTTCTAGAGTATAAAGTACAGTATTTATATAAATGTAAATAGTATAATGTAGATATTTCTATAAATGTAAAGCGTATTAAGTACAAATATTTATGAAAAATGTACAGAATAAAAGTACAAAGTTTTCAAAAAATAAATACTCCAGTAAAGTACAAAACCTAAAACAATCTATTTAAGTACAGTAACGATGTAGTTTTACTCTGACTTTCATCTTTTATATTTAATTCTTTCTGTTTTCTGCTTCATTCATTTTTTTTTTGGAACATACATTTTCCTCACATGCACTCAGGACAGACCAGCAGGGTAAGGCTACTGTAGGTGGAGGGGGGGGGGGGGGGGGGGGGCTGGGGTGAGGGGGGCATTACAAAGCTGATGGGTGGACCCGAAGGAGAATTTCCTGCCCCGTGATTTGCTAATCGGGGGCTGGTTCCCTTGTCATTTCCCTGTAATCGTGGCTCTGGTTTGTGGAGCTTGCCCAGCCCTCCGGTCCGTGAACGCACCAAGTGTAACCGCCTGCAGTGCGCGCGCTCTGGTTAAAGCCCCACTACCTCCACTGTGAAGGCTGGACACTGGGAAGGAGGATCGGGGGCCTCGTTTGGCTGACAGAAGAGGCTAAAAACCCCCCTCACTTATGGCTTTTTTCTAGGACAGGACAGTTTCATCATCATTTTTGGGGATTGTGGAAGGGACGCCAGTTTCTAATCACCTGAAGTCGCCCGAAAAAAAGTTTGCTTCACTTGCGGGCGCGCGATCATGGAGATGCAAAGGTGGTCCACAAGGTGGAAAACGAAAAGGTGGTTTATGGATTCCACTGTAACTGCATTCATCACTTTAACCCTGGTTCTACAGGCTACTAATGTCAGAGCAGGTAAGAAGATTAGCGGCCGCAAAAGTCTCTAATAAGCAACTTTTCTTTCCGGAGCGACGGAACCACAGGGACAGATGATGGAGATTGGGTGGATTTACGCATGTACCTGGAACACAGCGACGTCTGCTTACTTTACATTCACGTGGAAGTGTGTTTTTCCTCCACAAAACCACACATGCATTCAGTAGATGAGGGCATTTTTGCGCGTCTAATCTACTTATTAGAACAAAAATGACCGTAACGAGAGTAAAAACCCAGGATACCTGCTCCCCAAGGGGGTACATCTGTCAGGTGTAAAACACAATATTCCTTCACCTCAGGGTACTTTTTACGCATGAATGGAAACGGATCAGCTCCTAATTAAATTCACCATAAACTGCTGGTGCTGGTATGTGCGTAAAAAGTAAAACATTCAAAAGTTTGGATTTTTTAAGCTTCAGTTTATTTGGGGAGGTTAAAAAAAAGGGGGTCTTTGTTTGGGTCATGGTCCGCTGGGTGGAAGTGGACACGGTTAGCAGGGTGGATTTTCACATATGCATGATAACCTGCTGCGCATTTAGCTTTGGACACGCGAGGGTTTTGCGCAAATGTAGGATAGAAATGTATCCTAATATTATATATAATGACATGTTACTTCCGGTCAGAGGGGAGGACTGGCGTTGTCCTGTATGCTGTTTTGTGCATCCATGGTACATCTCTTTACAGAGGGGGGGGGGGGCTGAACCCAGAACCAGAATAGCTTTATTGTCATTTGACATTTATCCAAACGACATTTTGGATACTTTTGGATATAATGCACAAACTAAACAGTTCAGGCTGTGTAACAAGTCAAACACTTAAATGTAATAAAAGTTCATATTGTAACAAAATCATGAGTGCAATAATGTAATAACTTATGACATTATTAGCTCAGTTATATAAAAAGTCATCATGTAACAATGGTTTATACTGTGAGAAAAGTTGCATTATCACAATTTTTATGTAAAACTTTAGGCATTGTAACATAAAAGGTGAACTAATGCTTTAGAAACAATCCTATAGTTTATTAACCCTTTGGTGCCTGGATTACAACAACCTATAGTCAAGAGTTCTTTCCTAAGTGTTTTTATTGTTCTTTAGGCATGAAAAAAAATTTAAAAAAAAAAAAAAATTGAAACTATTTTTCCTGGAATTACAAAGAAACATGTATTTGAAAGTGAATAAAAAAATCTTTCAGCTAATCTCATGTTTTCTCACATTTGAACAAACTCTAATAATAATTATTACTTCATGGAGATAATATGCAAAAAATACAATAAAAAGTAGAATTTTATACATCAAGAACAGAAATATACAGTAATGGTATAAATTACACTGTATTGGGTGGTACATTAACCCATGAATATACAAGAAAACAGCTGTGGAACAACTGTCCAGTGACCATTAGAAACACAGTGTTATATTATCAACTTTTATTATATTATCAACTTTTATTATATTATCAACTTTTATTATATTATCAACTTTTATTATATTATCAACTTTTATTATATTATCAACTTTTATTATATTATCAACTTTTATTACATTATCAACTTTTATTATATTATCAACTTTTATTATATTATCAACTTTTATTATATTATCAACTTTTATTATATTATGAGTTGCTATATAGCTGAGCTAATAATGTAATAAGTTATTCCATTATGCACTCATGATTTTATTCCATTTTCAGTCATTCTTACATTATGAGTTGCTCCAGGTTGTAGTTCAGTATAAATGTCAGTGTTTTAATAAGAAGCAGTTTTTCAGTTTTAACATAAACCTTCAGTGTCTGCAGGGGGTGAGTGTAGTCAGGCAGGTTCACCCTATCTCCACACTGCCCTGGTCCACACCGAAGCCCAAAAGCTGCCTTGTGCAACCCCCCCCCCCGCCCCCCTCCTCCTCCCCTCCCCTCCCCCTCCCCCCCTCCCCCTCCCCTCTCCCCCAGGTAGCGGGCTCTTCCCCTCAGCTTTGCACTCAGATGTTTGCTGGTGCTCAGGACAAGGCAGTGCAGTGTGAGCGGTGGGAATGTTTCCCGTCTAAGTACTGTGAGCTCTTATTTGATGATGGTACTTGTTTGGCTTCCCTATGATTTAAAGCCTTCAAAGAGCGCAGGCCTGCGTCTGGGCATCGCCTGCAGCCAATACAGCAGCACTCACAGGGGACAGCACTGCTAAAAGCCTCCTAAACTGACATTTCTGACAAATTATGTCCAAACGTAGAAAGACTCATCTGCAAAGAAGTGATCAAATGTAGTCACTTAACATGTAAAGATTCAGAGCTAGCGTGATATCACTTCCTAAATGACTTTTGTCTTTATATATAAGCGGTTTGTCACCATTTGTTGGAATATTTTCTTCTGTATTGCAGAAAGTAGTTATTTTCCACACATTTAATTAACCCATCGTGTAGATGTTTTTATGTCAAACACAGAATAAACCTTATTTATCACTATTATTATAATATTATTTTCTGTACTTGTATTTTATCAGTACATTTTCCTGCATTTAATTCACTGATAATGAAAATGTTGATAAAAGATGAGGTTAAAATTGGGGACATTATGTCAAATTTTCCTGTATTTAATGTACTGAACATGTATACGTGCATAAAAGTTCAGATTAAAGTTAAGTGTTATTGTATCAGAAATGAAGAAAACTGAAGAAAAAGGGACTTTTGCAGCAAAGTATATCAATAACTGATCGTAAACCTTGTGTCCTTGATCTGAATCCAGTGTTACTTTTGTGACAGTGAAATATTCAACCTTTCTTAAGTGATTTAACACCATTAATTATAAAATTGCTGACTTAATTTGTGTTTTTTTTTCACCGAAAATCTGGTGTTTTCCTGTATTTAATGTACTGAATATGTAGATGTTAATAAGAGCTCAGATTAAAGTTAAGTGTTATTGAATTGGAAATTAAGAAAACGGAAGAAAAAGTGACTTTTTCAGCCAAATATATCAATAACTGAACATAAACCTTGCATCTCCATTCACTGTCATTGATCTAAATTCAGTGTTATTTGTGTCAGTGAAATATTCAACCTTTCTTATGTGATTTAACATCATTAATTGTAAAAAAAAAAAGAGAGCGCTATTGTATCACAAATGGAGAAAAGTGAAGAAAAAGTGAGTTTTTCAGCCAAATCTATCAATAACTGAACATAAACCTTGCGTCTCTATCCAGTGTCATTGTTTTTTTTTTTACCAGTGGATCAAAGCTGTAGAAGATGACAGTGTTTCCAGGTTCCCTATGGAGCCTGTGAACGTCCCAGTAACTTTAATATGATGACCATGAAATGAGCACAGACTTTATTTGACAGCAGTTATTGACAGGTTTAGTAGATCAATAGTTATTATTAGTGTTTTCTTTGGCTCTTTATGGGTTAATATAGTTTGAGTGAAGTTCATTTCCTTCTCTACTTCCATCTCCTCAGACATTTTTCCATCAGATTGAGTCTGTTTTTGCTAAATCATTAACTTCTGCCTCTTCTTCACCTTCTTCTTCTTCATTTGTGCTTGGGGCTCCGTGTTCCGCGGTCTTCCTCAGCTTCCTACTCGTTCTTTACGGTGGTCGGAGGTGTTTCTGCAGGGTGCCTTCAGTGTACAGACACGTTTTCTCAGCCCCTGGGGCGCAGGTTCAGATGTGCATTCCAACACACAAAGCTAGTATTTTCACAGCCCTCTGCCTTAATGTGCTTTAGCCAGGAACATCAACTTTTCTGCTTTTTTATTGATTTATTTTTTATTTAAGCAGGAAATATCCCATTGAGATTTAGATACTTCTTTTACAAGAGAGTCCTGGCTAAGATAAGGCAGCGGCAATGTTTTTGGTTCATTTTATTGAATATATTGTTCATTGTACTGATTAATTTTGTTCGTTTTACTCAATATTTTGTCAAGTTTTGTTCATTTTACCAAATATTTTGGTCATTTTTGGTCATTTTATCGAATATTTGTTCATTTTTGTTCGTTTGTTAATTTTTTAATTTTACTGAATATTTTGTTCATTTTTGTTCATTTTCTTGATTATTTTATTAATTTCTGGTCATCTTTAACACCCCCCAATAACACTGGTCTAGAAGTAAAAAGCTTAAAAATCAAAAACTAAATTAATTAATTAAGCAGATTAAGAACGTTCTAGAATTGTTCTGGAGAACTGTCAGTTTTTTACCTAACATTGCTCAAAGAAATCAACTTTTCAGTCACTTTCCAGTTTCTTTATGCATGAGCTGCAGAAAAACTAAAAGCCTTTTGACTCATTTATGTTCAGGCAAATGGAACAGATACCAAAATGCCATCAGATGAACAGAAAGAACATCTTCATTGTTGGTAGAGCTCTTCATACTCGGCACACTGACTTCTTTTTTCTTATCAAATTTGGCCGTTTCATGTCACGTTTGGATTCCTCTGTGCAATTACACGCTCCGATACTCGTATAAATAGACTTATACCGGTAGTAAAATATCCAAACTAGAAGAAAAGCAAAGGTGGGGTGGGGGGTGTGGGAGGGAAAATATGCTTTGAAAAACTGGGCAGGTCTCAGTCAGGTTTCCTCGGTATGACAACGACATAAAGACGTCTTGTTTTAGCCGGCAGCGTGGTGGAAGCTGGAGGAGGTCGGGTGGGTGGGTGGGGATGTGTATATATATATATATATATATATATATATATATATATATATATATATGTAGAGAGAGAGAGAGAGAGAGAGAGAGAGAGAGAGACACACACACACTGACTGAAGACATTATTAGAGTCCCAGGGAGCTGCAGGTGAAAAGGTCCTCCAACGTCTACCAGCCAATTTAAACTTTCTGAAAAGATGTAAAAGCACCAAAATGACACGACGGGATCCACTTACAGAAGATGTAGACCCTACAGGTGTCAAACATAAGGCTCGGGGACCAAATCCGGCCCACCAAAGGGTCCAATCTGTCCCACAAAGATGAATAACAATGAAGATATTAACAATCAATAGTGTAAAAAGGATGTAAATTCAGGTTCTACATACAGAATAATTAGATCTACATTGGGTTAGAGCAGTAAAATATGATCATAATTACCTTTACATAATGAAAAGTGCAGATTTAATTCAATTCAATTCAATTTTATTTATAAAGCCCTAAATCACAACAAAGTCGTCTCAAAGGGCTTTACAAAAACTACAGAGATACATGAAAAAGTCCCAAGCATCCCCTGTCCTTAGACCCTCCCCCTGTCCTTAGACCCTCCTTCTCGGTCTTCTTAAAAGTCAAACTACATGAAAATCTTTACATGGACAACCTGTGTTTTCACAAAATAAGTGTAATTTTACAAATCTTCTGTCTGTTACTGAATGTTTAGTTTATTTTTAATTATAATATATGTTGAAACTGAGTTAAAATGAAACAAAATATTGTTAAAATTGCACTAGTTTTTCTTGAGACATTTCAAGTTTATTATATTGTTTAGATTTTTCAGGAAATGTTGTAGATCACAGGTGTCAAACATAAGGCCCGGGGGCTGAATCCGGCACGCCAAAGGGTCCATTCTGGCCCGTAGGATGAATAACAATGAAGATATTAGTAATCAATAGTGTAAAAATGATGTGAATTGAGTTTCTACATACAGAATAATTAGATCTACATTGGGTCAGAGCAGTAAAATCTGATCATAATTATTTATAAATAACAGAGGTGGAAGTAACTAAGTAAAAGTACTTCTTTATTGTACTATAACATCTTTTCCTTCAACTCATCCCTCCACCCCCCACCCCCACCTTTGCTTTTCTTCTCATTTGGATATTTTACTACTGGTATAAGTCTATTTATATGATTATCTGAGCATGTAATTGCACAGAGGAATCCAAACATGACATGAAACAAACACATTTGATAAAACAAAAGAAGCCAGCATGCTGAGTATGGAGCGCTCCACCAAGAAAACTGCACATTTTAATATAAAAAAAGGTTCATTCACTAAGAATTTTTTATTCTTGTTTTAATTATTGATATTTTGGCTGAACATTTTTTCTTCACTTTTAGGTATTTATATCATCACCTTTGGATTAACTCTGAATTTTCATGAACATTCAATCAATTCTAGGAAATGAAATATATGAAAATAAAGGATGAACAATTGAAACAAATGTAAAATGCAGATGACAATATTATAATAAATGGTGATAAATTGTTTAAGAGAGGTTAAATAGGAGAAAATGTCATTTGGGAAGTAACACAAACGTAGAACTGTGTTTTTTATGCATTAAATATAATACAACATTTAAACTCATACAAGGAAATTAATATTTGATATTTGTTTGTTCAGAAGGACTAATAACGGCTCCAGGTTCAAAGAACTGGAATTTTCTGTCAGCTATTTAATTGGTCGTACTTTACAGCACAGGTGTCAAATATAAGGCCCAGGGACCAAATCTGGGTCCACTGTGGCACATAGGATGAATAACAATGAAGAAAATAATGATCAATGGTGTAAAAATAATTTGAATTCAGGTTCTACATACAGAATAATTAGATCCACATTGGGTCAGAGCAGTAAAATATGATCATAATTATCTAGAAATAATGAAAACTGCAGATTTTAATGTAAAAAAAAGTCAAATTACATGAAAATCTTTATATTAACAAACCATCCTTTTACAAAAACCTGAACAAAAGCAGCTGATATTTCAGAAGAGTTACCCAAAAGTGTTATTTTACAAATATTCTGCCTGTTACTAAATGTTTAGTGTATTTGTAATGTAAACGTCAGTTGTTCTGCACATGTGCAAATAACAAACTGACAGACTGAGGCAGAAAATGATGAAAAATGACGTGTCCAGTTGTTGATGACTTTGACACCCCTGCACTAAAATATGCAAAAATCCTCTAATAATACACTATTATACACAAAATCTAGTAAAATGCACTAAAAATATAACGAAATGTTTTAAAAAATACAGTAAAATGCAGTAATATACCCAAAACTAAATAAATAATGCATTACAATGCACTAAAAATATAATAAAAATACCACTTGTTTTTCTTCAGATGCGTCCAGTTGTTGATGTTCTTCACATTTTAAGGGAAACATTATAGATGTAAACATTATCATAATGTAATATGACTCTTTTCACTGTTATTATTTAACTGGTCATTTTCAGACCATACTGGGCTGAATGTGGAACTGAACTAAAATGACTTTGATACCCCTGCACTAAAATTTGCAAAACTCCTCTAATAATACACTATTATACACAAGATTACACAAAAAATCTAGTAAAATGCACTAAAAATATAATGAAATGTCTTTAAAAAATACAATTAAATGCTCTAAAAATACAGTAAAATGCACCTAAAATAAACTAATATACATAAAACTAAATACATGATTGAGTAAAATGCTCTAAAATACAGTAAAATGCACTTAAAGTACAGTGAAATGCACTAATATACACAAAACTAAATAAATAATGCATTACAATGCACTAAAAATATAATAAAATAGACTAAAAATATCACTTGCTTATATTCAGATGTGCCCAGTGGATGTAAACATTATCATAATGTAATTATTTAACATTTTCAGACTATATTGGACTGAATGTGGAAGTAAAATCCTAGATAATGTGCAGTAACAGCAGAGGCAGGCAGGTTGTTTGGTCTTTGTTCATTTATTTCTTGGAAGATGCTTTTGTTTACATCAGTGAACACCTGTGAACATGACGGCGATCGTATCATACACTGTAGAATTTACAGTGTTAATTTGGAGACAATGGGACCAAATACACTCTAGAAGAAGTTAAATAAACTCTCTAAGTGTTGATTTAACACTGCAAAATGTCCTGTGTATGAGTTTATCAGCGTCATGTGCCAAACAGCCCCCCCTCCCCAGCATGTCTCTGTCATTTACATAATGATGTGTGGATGATCGAGTTACTCAGCGATAGAGGCGCTCTCGACCAACCCCAGGAATCCTGTAGCAACGGATAATGGAATAACAGCTCATAATTTAATAATTGACTCTTCATGTAATAAAACCATGAGCACATAATGTAATAACTTATTACATTATTAGTTCAGCTATATAGTAATGCAATGTAATAAAACTTTATAATGTAATTAGGGCTCATAATGTAATAACATTATAACTTATTACATTATTACTATAAAGCAACTCATAATGTAATAACTTAAATGTAATAAAAATTCATAATCTAATAATTCACTCATAATGTTATAAAATCATGAGCACATACAGTAATAACTTATTACATTATTACTTCAGCTATATAGCAGCTCATAATGTAATAACTTAAATGTAATAAGATAATATAATAAAGATAATAATAATAAAATTATGAGCAGATAAAGTGAGAATGTCTTTCTGCACAATGTAACAACTTATTACATTAGCTCAGCTATGTAACAACTCATAATAATTCAAATGTAATAAAACTCGTAATTTTTTTTCCATAATTTTTGAAAATTGTGATTAATCGTGATTAGAGTTTCCAAGCATTTTATATGTATTTTACAAATACATATTATTTTATACCACAGTATAACTTTATGTTAAAGAAGGTAAACAAGTATAATAGTAGTAGTTTGTTTAATCAGAGGCTGTTTCTGAGCCTTCATTATTATTATTTTTATATGTTTTACTCCATTTGTCAGATCGTATAATGGCAGATGTTAGTTTTTAATACAACATTTTTAATTTTGCACAAATGCCTATTCATTTTTTTACATTGATAATAGTATTACAATGAATTTCAATAACGTGTGATTAAACTGTGATTAATTGCGAGTTAACTATTGCATTTATATGATTCATATTTTAATCGATTGACAGCACTAGTAATAATGTTATAACTTATTACATTATTAGCTCAGTTATATATAAACTCATAATGTAATAAAAGCTCATTACGTAACAATGTTTTAAACTCCGAGAAAAGTCATCTTTTTTTTTTTTGCCATTGCTGTGAGGTCAAAGGTTAATTATGGTTAAGTAATGATTTTAAAACAACCCTATAGTTTATTATTATTCTATTATGCACACCTCTGTCCAGCTTCTGTCCATACATTCAACTTTGCAGTTTGTTTGTCCAGCCTGGAGTTGTAAAATAACACCTGCTCATCAGATGCACCCTTTAAAATCCTGCACACGCTCATTTAGTCTCCTTAATGGACGGGCCGGTGTTGACATTTTCTCAGCACCTCCGTGCGAAGGGTCGTAGCCCGGCCAAATCGCCACATCTGGAACGTATGAGTCCACGGAGCTTGAACTGAAAGTAACTCTGCAGGAGCTCACAATGAAGCTCTCAGTTCCTGCTCCAAAGTAAGTAACTAGTTCATCCTCCCAAAAGACACAACAAAAGGCCAAGTTGTCCGCGGCGATGGCCATGGCATTCCTGCAACCAGACAGTTGTTGCTCCTTTCACTGCTACGTGCTGACATTGGCTCACGCTAACAGACGCAGACTTTCTTCTTTGACAGCTTTTATTTTTAAAGATAAGAATAGGTGATGGATGAGGTGAATTTTTTTTTTTTACAAAACTCCTCATGTTCATGTTACACTCAGATTATTTACTTTTTTAGGATTTTAATGCAGTAGTTTATATGAGAACGGCTCAGGTTGCCTTCACAGGTGCTGATAAAATGTTCAGATTGGGCATGTAGAGGCAGGTTAGTGATAGGAAAGAACGCTAAGCAGGAAATGGCTAATCAATTAGCTGTTGACTATGGTTAATGGTAAATGTTCTGCATTTATATAGTTCTTTTCCACCTTCATGGTTCAAAGCACTTTACATTAGCCTCTCATTCACCCATTCACACACACACCAGTAGGTTTCTAAGGTCAAAGGTCAGTCCTACTGGGTTCAGTGTCTTGCCCAAGGACACTTTGACATGTGGACAGCCAGAGCCAGGACGTGAACCGCCAACCTCTCAGTCATTGGGCGACCCACTCTACCAACTGAGCCACAGCCGCCCGACTACTACATATAGCACTTCAATCTGTGTATCATTGGTTTTTCAAAATAAAACAAAAAATAAGACAATGAAACAACAACTCGGTTTTGGTTTCCAAAAAACAATAGTGATGAGTTTTTTCAGTTTTCCTCTTTTACTTTTTGTGTTTAAATAAATAATGGAAAAATGGATAACGGCCATTTCCTGTTTTAACCCATTTCGACCTGAACCAAATTCAGGTAAAAATTTCATTGGAGGATAAATACATACTGTAAAACAAACACTAGTTTGTTTGTTGTTTTTGTTAAGCTAGCTTATGTTTAGCTAGTTGTTGTAATTGAAATCTTATCACATAGGTAGATCTAAATGCATATTACTGGAGGATCCGCTCCACCTCCTTAACCACATCTGCCCTATTATTTAACTAAATGAATGTCTGTGGTTTGTGGACGTCATCATAAAAAGCCCTTTATTTGCATTAAAGTAAAATGCTAACTACCATTAGCTTGCTGAGATAGTTTTAAAATCTGTTGTCTATTCATATAATTTGTAATTTAGTTTTCTTAAAATCTCGTGATTTGTGAACCCAATCTTGTGTCTCGTCTCATGTCTCGTCACACCCCTACTAGATTGTTTTCACTGACACCATTCATTGTTTCCTATCAAGTTTTTGCTAAGCTAGCGACGGTAATCGAAATCATATCAAGCAAGTAGCTCTAAATGTATATTATTCAACAATCTGCCCCTTTCCATTAACTGAATGTCTTTAGTTTAAAGGCTTCATCAGTTTGTGCTAAAGTAAGATGTGAATTATAGTTAGCTTGCCTAGCACATAGTTGTTAGAACAACACTAGTTGAACATTATATGTTATTTATGTTATATATGTTATTAACAGGATAAATAAATACTGTATCCTTTGTTTTCACAGACACATTACTTGTTGTTTGCTAGAAAATTTTGGCAAAGCTAGTTATTGGAAACTATCATAAAAGTAACTCTATAGACCAAACAGTTACTCAATTAATTACAAATACATTCAGCAAATAATTAGTTGTAGCTCGAGTGTGGATTAAATTCTATCCTTGAGTGTGTAAACACGTCTTCAATTAATGGAAAAAACTAAAATATTTAATCACATCATATTGAACTTTTCTGAATATTTGCTTTAGCCCTTTGATGCATACTGGTCAGTCCAGTGGTCAGTTGTTCTACTGGTCAGTCCAGCAGTCAGTTGCTTTACTGGTCAGTCCAGTGGTCAGTTGTTCTACTGGTCAGTCCAGCGATCAGTTGTTCTACTGGTCAGTCCAGTGGTCAGTTGTTCTACTGGTCAGTCCAGCGGTCAGTTGTTCTACTGGTCAGTCCAGTGGTCAGTTGTTCTACTGGTCAGTCCAGCGGTCAGTTGTTCTACTGGTCAGTGCAGCGGTCAGTTGCTTTACTGGTCAGTGCAGCGGTCAGTTGCTTTACTGGTCAGTCCAGCGGTCAGTTATTCTACTGGTCAGTGCAGGGGTCAGTTGTTCTACTGGTCAGTCCAGTGGTCAGTTGTTCTACTGGTCAGTCCAGTGGTCAGTTATTCTACTGGTCAGTCCAGTGGTCAGTTGTTCTACTGGTCAGTCCAGCGGTCAGTTGTTCTACTGGTCAGTCCAGTGGTCAGTTTTTCAGCAGTTGTTCTCCTGTATAGTCATGGCTTTACTTGTTTTAGTTCATATCATTCTGTAACTGGTCTGTTCCTAATACCTGATCTGCACTAACATGTTTACCTGTAAATATATTACTGTTATTAGACGGTAATTGAGACGAGTCTCCCTTGCTCACAGTTCAGTTTGACAGAGGTTCGTCAAACAGTAGTCGTCTCACAGGGGGCTTTATAGTTAAAATTTAATTGAAAAAATTAAGAGTAATTAAGAGTCTCTTATTAAACCAAAACTACATTAATAATGTTTTAAATACATGTTCCTTTGGTTCAAAGCTTAAACACACATTTTCCAGATGAGTGGACATTTTTGTAACTCCATAGAAACAATAGGTTCATTAAAAAGTTTTCAGTCAAAAATCTTGACTAAGGTTCTCATAATTCATGCATCAAAGGGTTAATATTTTCTGACCCAAAAAATTGAATAATCACCTTATGTCCAATGAAAATGCTCATTAGCCACATGTAAGTGTAAAGCTTCTGAAATGAATTAAATGTAACGCTGCAATGACTGCAATAATTATTCAATAACTACTTTAATAATAATCAGCTTGAGTTGAAATTTCAAGTCTTTGCTTCCATTGCATTAAATGTAAAGATTTATTTTGTCATTTCGGTCAATTTAACCAAATATCTTTGGTTTGTGACCAAAAATGACATTTGATGACATTATTTTGGACTGGGTTTTTATTTTCTGATATTTTATACTAGCCTAGCAAACTAGCCCACCTCTAGTGACAAAAATATTTTTTTCATGAATCGTTGGTCTAACCACACTCCATAGAGCCTCAGCCAGGACCGGTTCCAGTTAACCAATCACAATGCTCCATTTGCGTAGTGAGATTGTAAGGCGGGCTTCGCACAATGACGATGGTATGGTGGTGATAGCTACGGAACAGCAGTCGTTTAATTTGGCTTTAACATTCATTTTGGAAGTGACATCTAGTGACTTGGTGACTTTTGGCCTGAATCTTGTGACCATTAAACTGATCTTGTGATAAATTAATTACCCTGCGGCGCCATAGAAGCTGTTTTCACTGGTGAGAGAAGAGCTGCATATGAGCTCTGATCTGTACACAGTACACTTCAGTATTAGCTTCAACATTTGCTTCAACATTTGCTTGAGTATTAGCTTCAGCATTAGCTTCAGTATTAGCTTCAGCATTAGCTTCAGTATTAGCTTCAGCATTAGCTTTAATATTAGCTTCAGCATTACTGTAATGTGAAAGTTTTTTTTCATCCTTAAATTTAGACTTAGCATTGTTCAGAAATTGATTGTATAACACCTGTGTGAAAATGATGATGATCCATAAACCATATTTTCATAAAATTAGATTAAAAGGTGATGATTTGACAGGAAATGGAGTTAGTCCTTCCCCACAGGGGACACGTATCAGGAGGTAAACTCCCCCAGTAATATAATGGTGGATGAGTTGAATTCTACGTTGTGTTTCTATGAGTAGAAGTTGAAATAGTTGTGAGTGAGATTTCGTGAGAACATTTTTAGAGTCAAGATGTTGAATTATTGTCTTTGTGCTGGTTGTATGAACTGCAGTCTGTCAGGACATCGTGCTCATCATTTTCCTAGTAGAAAAAGTACGAACTCTTGGGCAGTTGCCCGTCTGCGTTTTGTGCAGATGAAGACAGTGGACAGTGGACTGCATCTGTCCCCATTCACTTGTCCATTTGTGGATGTAATTTTACTCCAGAGGATGTGATGGAGTAGACCAGGGTTTGATGTAGACGACGTACTAGTATTTACCATGATTTCTTTTCACTGTCATGGCTGCGGTGACAACCTGTCACCATAGTAACAGAGCAGTTAACTATGTTCAAAGTATCTGTAAAGGTTGTTACAGCACAGTATGAACAATATAGACTGTTAAGATATTGAGCGTATGAAGACATTAATCATGTTTCATGGTGTAAATATGACGGTTAGAAACTGCGAAGCCCCTGTCTGGAACTACCATTAGCACATGGCTAAGTGTTACCATGACGGTATGGGTGTCACAGCAACACAATGATGTATTTTGCATTTGGTAAGACAAAATGTTCTTGTCCCTAAAAAAGAGCAGATATACAGGTGTTTACTGAAAAAACAAACCCTAAAGTATTTACCATGACAGTACATTTATTACACTAGGAAGGTAAACATGCTTGATGTAAACTCATAGCTTTAGCCACTATGCTACTGTAGCAGTCGTACTCTTGCGTTGTGTTGTTTGACCACAGACACTCTTTAGTTCAAACGTCCCGTTTATTTATTGTACGGTACCTGGTGCACCATCTTTGTTGCATCAGTAGACATACACACACACACACACATCTGTCTGAAATTAAATGGAGGGAAAACCAGTTAGCTAACAAATTAAGAAACTAAGTCAATTTGTTTATGAAAAATAAACCCAAAGGGTCCTAATTATTATGAAACCGAATTGATAGACAATTATGAATTAAAATACACATTTCAGAATAAAAACTTTAGTACAATTTTGTAATTTTTAAGCAAGCGTCGGAGCTCGTTGGAGTCATACATACCCAGAGGACGGCCAGGTGCTACTGTTGCTATCCTCCGGGTTGTATGACCCCAACAAGCAGGGCTGCTGCATTCAAAGACCCTCAGAGATAACTAAACTGTATGTATGTATGTGCTTTTTGGGATGGCAAGAGGAATCAGACAAGTTTTACTCCGTTACACTACTACTACTACATTCACCAGATATTTTGGTCAATTCACCACTAATTATTCAGGTCTATCTCCCTCCTTTGTCCATCATTCCTGCATCTAACCCTCTCTCTATTTCCTTGGCCTCTCTCTCTCTCTCTCTCTGTTGTCGTTCATAATTATAGGGCTGTGGTCCATCGTAAATACTACCTGTTCTTGTCTCCTCCATGTTGTCCGTATACACTGTAGTTAGCTTGATCTTGCGGGACCCCTCCTTCTACGTAACTTCTAGCCACTCCCCGTTTTTGTTTCTTTGCATTTTGGGTTAAAAAAATGTTTATTGCGATGTTGATTTGCAGTTTCTTTATCGACATCCTGATATTTTATCATTTATACACAGTATGATTCATGGTAGTATCTTACCTGCATGTTGCCCTTTAACTTCACCATTAGCTTCAGCGTTAGCTGCAGCATTATCTTCACATTAGCTTCAGCGTTAGCTGCAGCATTATCTTCACATTAGCTTCAGCGTTGGCTTCAGTATTAACTTCAGAAGTAGCTTTAGTATTAGCTTCAGCTTTAGCTTTAGCATTAGTGTAAGTATTCCCCAGTAGACATCAGACATGGGGACTTGAGTCTGAGACTTGGACTTGAGTCGCACTTAAGTCACACAAACACAGACTTGAGACTTGACTTGGACTTGTGTGATACGACTCATGAGTTCATATTCATGGAATAATTTTTTTTTATTTAATTTGTTTCAGTTTTTCCAATGTGTTGCTTGAAATTATGGGAAAACCACAGGTAGAAATAATAGGTTCCTCCCTTGATATTTGTGCAAAGGTTTGTCACGTGTGCGTGCTGCCACAGGGTTCAAATTACAAATACATTGTATTTGTAATTTGATCAAAATACATTGATCACATTTAAACAAAGCTTTTGAAATGTTTCTTCACATTGTTCTAATAAATTTTAATGGTGTAGTGTGAAATAATGGAGTATATAGTACAGTGGCCTACATGCTTTCACTACACTTAATTACTACATACTTAATACAAAACAATACAGCACTGCGGTATGATCTCAAATCGTATCTAATGTGAAAATGTTAATTTCAGCCATTTGAGACATGACTTGGACTTGTACAGAAAGACTTGAAACTTGACTTGGACTTGTAAAAAGCGACTTGTAAACATCTCTGGTAGACATTCAGACAGTTTTTCTGGAGATCTAGTGACTTCCTCTTTTGACAAAAAAATGTATGCCGCACAATTGCAAATCCACTTGCCGATGTTGTCGGATTAAACCAATTCAACTGAAAAGTGGTGAAACATGGTGAAGCACTTAAAAAAACCACAATGACATCTGACCATGTGATTTTGTCACATACTCTATGGTTGTGGTTACGTCATAAATGACGTCACAATGCAATCTAGCGACTTCTGGCCACTTTTCACAGAGACAATAGAGACTTGTGATTGTTTTTAATAACACGTTTCTAATATTTTATACACAAAATAATGTATCAGCAATGAAAAGGTTAATTAGCTAGCTAATTTAATTGAAATCCTATCACAAAAGTAACTCTAAAGGCATATTTGTGAACGACCTGCCTTATTTCCTGAGCCTCAGCTGATTCATTATTTAATTAAACTGAATGTCTTTGGTTTGAGCGCTTCATCCTGGCCTTTGGGAGACACTTTTGCACCATTTTCTGACCCTTTTTAAACCTTAACTAACTAATTAATTAATTAATTAATTAATTAATTAAAAATACATTTGGCCAATAATTAGTCATAGCTGTAACATGATCATAATTAAATACAACCCTTGAGTCTGCAGCGACTGTAATAATTTATCTGAGAAAGACTTCAGACACTTTTCATATCCAGTAGAAAAGGCTTCATGTCGAAACAGTGACTTGTCCTTAAACCACATACTTCTCTCAACACGACAGTACGACAGGCTCTTATTTGGTTTTCTCTGACTGAGCTGGAATGTTGACCCGCAACACACTGGAAGACATGACTTTTCTTTATCACTAACACACATGTGGGAACATTTCATTCATTTGATTCCAGAAGCTTCTGACTGTAGACCAGTGTTATTGGATGTTTTTAAAGTTGGTCCATTTTGTGCAATCTTATGGTACAAATGTGTACAATAAGAAAATACTTACACAAAAATGAATAAAATAAGCAATAAAATGAACAAAAGTTGCCAAAATATTCAGTAAAATAACCAATGGTAAACTTGCATGGAGAACAATGTCCTGTCAGACAACATTTTAAGGCCCCTTTTTATCCAGAAAGCAAAGAAATTCTTTCAGAGGGTTGTACATCCATGTTCCAACTAAAACAGTGGATTTTAGAAGAGTGAAGAAAAGCTCACTGACGCTTTCTAACACCTCAGCTGGTTTATTTATCCTGAAAAAACAGATTAGTGCTGTTGCCTTGAACGGTCTCCTGTGTGCTGAAGTAAAACACGATTGTATTTCTGCTGAAAACTCCCAGTAGCACCACCTAACCTCTAACCTCAGTGCAGGTGTCAAACATAAGGCCCATGGGCTACATCTGGCCCACCAAAGGGTCCAGTCTGGCCCTGCACTGTAAACCCAAATAAACCTCGAAAAATGTAAGGCAGTTGATTGCCTCAATTAATTTAAGTTAATGAACTTAAAAAAAATGTTTTCCAGAAGCTAAAATTTAGATGGCATGCAACTGAAACCTACCTCTTAAGGCAAATCAATTCTTTTCTGTTCTCAAGACTGAAAAATAAGAGTTTTCAAACCATGCTAAATGGACTGTACTTATCAGTGATGCGCAGATCGATGTATAAACGACCTGCAACCGACCGCTTTTTTAACTAAACCGCCCGCGGCTCGTAAATGTATTTGAATAGAACGGACCCGACCCGCTTCTCGACCCGCCTTTTAAAAATGTAATCAATGGTCTTTATGAACATCACATGACCTTGCTCATTTATTTCTGTGTTAAAATCCGATGTCATTGGGGTCGTCAACCTGTAACATCCAAAGAGACTTTTGAATGTGGTTTGCACAGAAAAGAAAACACTTTAAATCTCAGTGAATGTGTCCCAAACCTTCCATTTTTTCATTTGTATATTTCCGGAGCTGCCACTCTCCCAACTTGACTTTCTCTCTTCCTCCCTCCATACTTTAGGATACTTCTGACGTTGTACATCACCCTCACGTAATTCAGTTAATAAAACCCATTTCCCAGGTTATTTTAATGTCTGTTACAAAACCTAAACAGTTTCATTGTTTGTTTGATTGTTTAATTATATTTATTCAGGTACAACCTTTTTTCTGTAAGTTTTCAAATATCCCACGTTGTTAAACGCACCAGTGATGTTATGACAGTTATGAACGTGTTAGCCACCGTGTCAAGATCACCATCTTTTTATCTTTATTCATCATATACTCCTGGTTCATTACTGTGTGTACAGTAAAGGCCACATGAGGACATGAATAACACAGTACAGTTGTCATAGATATTAGCATGGTATGTTGTTTATCTGTGCATAAGTTAACGCTGTTTAGCGCTGGTGTGTTGTTGAAGCTAAAACGGTAATAAGCTAGCTGTCATCTCAAAGGACAAACGACTCGACCGACCGCAACCCGAATATCATTAAAAATATTTTTTAATGAGCCGTAACTGCCACAGGCAGTGGCTCACTTCGGGTCAGCCTGCACATCACTGGTACTTTTAGAACGCTTTTCCACCTTCATGGTGTTTAAAATGCTTTACATTAGCCTCACATTCCCCCAGTCACACACACTCATACACCAGTAGGTTTCTAAGGTTCTGTCAGTCCTACTGGGACACTGAGTCAGGGTTCAGTGTCTTTGCCCAAGGACACTTGGACATGTGGACACAAACCATTGACACTTTAGGAATTGGACGACCCGCTCTACCAACTGAGCGGCAGACACCCCTGAATAAAATGACCATATTTTCTGGACTATAAGCCGCTATTTTTTTCATATGTTTTGAACCATATGAGGCTTATACGAAGGTGCAGGCATCCTTCCACCACTAGGGGCGCTCTAACCCAAATTACAATTAAAACTGCTGAGACAAATCAGTGCAAAGACGAACACGCTACTTTTTCTGTAGCAGATCGAACATGGACGACAAATTACCACCTGTTAATTATTTTCAAATCCTCACCCTTTCATCATGAAACCCATACGAAGAAGTTCATCTGATGCAAGGTTTAATTTGAACTATTGATCTGTCTGTCCAGGAAGGAAACTGTGCTGCTGCACATAATGAATGTATGGTGACACATTGGGGGTGTTTTTTGGTGTGATAGATATTGGTGCTTATTTGGAGTGCTCTGAAGTTGTCTTTCAGCATCGACTACATTAGTTTAGTTGTTTTTTTTTTTCAATCATCCTTATTTGAAACGATATAAATAAGAACAATATCATTCTCAGCATTTAATGACTTAATTCCACTTAGTTGTACCTTATCTATGTTTTTTAAGTTATGTTAAAAAAAATATTAGTTAGAAGTATTTAAAAAGAAGAACATTTGAGTTTGAATGTAGTATTATTTCTGAAACTTTGAGTATTCACAACTTAATATTATTCTGAACGTTCGGGTTTACAGTGTGGGGATGAATTAGTGAACTACAAAAATAGATATTAAACTATTAATAATCACTTTACACTCAGAAAACTTTGACCATTGTTTACTTAAATATATTATGACAACAGAGTGACAAATAAAATAATTTAATAGATTTTAAGTATTTCAACTTCGATTACGAACTATTGATTTTAATAATTAAATTTAAACATAATAATTAAATCCAAAATAATGAAATTATTAGTTGAATTATTATATCTGTTTAATATGAACTAGTTATGTGGAAAATACTCTTTCAGATATACCAAATATCTGAATGTTTTTTTACAAGGGTGGAATTGATTCATATTCCTAAATATCTGTATGATATTGATTTATACATTGTTGATTTTACTGATGAAATATAATTGATTTCTACTTAGTGATTTTCAGCTAATATTATTCAAACAAAAATCATTACACAGTAAATTTTGCAGTGTTAAATCAACACTTAGAGAGTTTATTTAACTTCTTCTAGAGTGTATTTGGTCCCATTGTCTCCAAATTAACACTGCAAAATCTACAGTGTACAAATGCAATTGATAAATAATTAAAATGTCATTAACTCAACATAACAATAAACCAAACTATACAAAGTCTTATTTTTTCATGTATAGTTTAATATAATTTGTTTTATTATAATTAATTAAGCCCAGTTGTTGTTCAGGTATCACATTCAGACCAATTTAATCTGAAGTAAAATTCTATCATAATCAATACAGTAAATAAAATGCACAGTCATTTTTCTTTTTGCAAATATTTTCACATATTTACACTAAAACAAAGTATAATTTCATTAAAAAAATGAATAATCTGAAAAAATATGGAGAACCTGATATGTTTCATTAGAAGTAAAGTATAATTTTATCAATATTCTGTCTGATATTACATGTTTTATGTATTTGTTTGATCCACTGAATTCTATAAATTAAAAGGAACATGTTTATATTATAAACAAAAGCAGAATATTGTTAAAATTCTGTTATTTTTGTCAGTTTGTTCTAGGGCTGGGCGATTTTCTCTTTTAAAAAAATCTCCAATTTTTTCCCAAAAAACTCGATTCACGATACGATTTTTTCCCACGTGGGCTAAATAAAAATGAAAACACTAGAAACGTGGTTTCTTTTGTCTTCTTTTTTTTAATTAAATAACATGTAAAACAAAAATACTTTTACAAATAACTGTAAATAATAAATCAGTTGTTCAAAAGGTGCAACTGCAACCTGAGACTTTGTCTACATGAACTGTAGTAAGTCCAGACATATCCACCACTGTTACAGGAAAAACTGTGCAAAAAAAATAGTGTAAAAGATACATTTTACTGGAAAAAAGAAAGCTTAAAATATTTTAACAACTAAAACAATATACATTAATACTCATATTATATGAAAAACATTGTAAAAAACGTAGTAGTGCAAAAGTAAGATAAAAATAAAACTAGTAACATTTTTACTTTGTAAGGACAAAATAAAACAAAACCTTATTATCAATCAAACTACTTCAATAAACCTGAACATGTTACCAATATTTTGGATATATGATGTTATTGTGTCTGTTATCGCTCCACATCGTGCTCCATGTTTATCATAAGGTGCAGAGTCCTGCACGGGTTCGGGTACCCGTGGGTGAACCGCAAATTTTCACGAAACGGGTGAAAAATGTTGTGCTGTGTCGGATACGGGTTCGGTTCGGTTCATTTATAGCGGGTCGTTCGGGTGCGGATTTTTTTTTTTTCCGTCGGAAGACGGGTCAGAGTTTAAACATGACGGGTACGAGCGGGTACGGTATGTCAAAATCAGAACCGTGCAGGACTCTGATAAGGTGTGTGAGAAAAGCTTTCAGTCAGTGTTTGTTGAACATTTTGAAGAAGTACTAGCAGCACTAGTCTCTGCCTTTTCTAACAGTTCTGCCCCCCCCCCCATTGGATGCTTTCGCTTCAGATGTGCAACTACAGAAAGCAGCCTGGTTCATGGTTTTCTTTTTGTGAGGAAAAAAATTGCGTGTGGAGGGGAATCTGATTGCACGATTTTCCTAAAATATGAATTGATTTTGTCATAAAACTCAATTTTAAATCTAAATCGATTTTTTGCCCAGCTCTAGTTTGTTCATTTTATTCACATTGTTTGAAAAGATTTGAAAAGACATTTTCATTCTTTAATTTGACTTTTTTCACTCCAAAATATAGAAAAAAGTTCAGATTTGACATTATTTATTTATGTATTATTATTATTATTATGTTATTATTTCAAAGGTTCAGCTTCACTTCAGATCAAATTTTGCTGAATGTGTTCCCTGAACTAACATGAGTTTAACACCCCTGGTATAGAGTACAAGGCTTTACAACATTTGGGCTCAGATAAGTACAGAAGCTCAGAGCTGCCAATCACTAAAATATATTTGGCTCAGTATCATGAAATGACATAAAAAGTTTGATGTTATAATGTGAGACTTATCACGTTATTTCATGATATGATATAATCGCACTATAAGAACAAATGATCACATTATTCTGAGATAAGCAACTGTTTCTAGCCCTAGACCCAGACCCTAACACTAAGCGGGTCCTCCTCTGACCCTGGCTGAGGTTCCAGACCCAGGGCCGCTGTGGTCGGGTGTCCACAGGGGGCTCCACAGGTTAACAGGGTTCAGAGAGGGGGAACCTCTCTGAGCTCAGTTGTGGTAGGGGGGATTGCCTGAGGGGACTGGGGTCAGCTTATGACCCACTCACTGGGTTGGGGTCACTTTTGGAGGGGGGGACCGGGGCTCAAAACATATCATGTTATTTTGTTTTCATGTTATAAAGTGAAAATACAACATTATAGTTTCCTATCGCAAAATAACGTGATAAATATTACATTATAAGATGAAACGTTTAATGTTATAACTGAAGTAGAATATATTTATATGACTGTCAGCTGTACGGAGACAGAAGCTGTTTCCATTACCCTCAGAAATTCACTAAATGTAAATATTGCTATAAAAACTGGTAATGGTTTAGAAAAAACACTCAAATATTGATAAAAAGTTTTCATTTTGATATTCTAATTTATTGGCAAAAGTGCAATGGAAACACTTTTTCCACGATTATATGTCACATGATGTGGCGTACATGGTCACATGATCACTTTAACCATAACAACCATAACATAACCATAACGCGAGAACTAAGGCCGTCCTGATCACAGACTGTGATCAGGGTGATTCCTACACTAGGAACAGTGAAGGTTTCATTTTAACTTTCATTTCTGTTAGTTTTTGAATATTTAAATTGTTGTTGTTTTTTACACAGATAAATATATTCTCTGTTCTGTAAAGTGTCAAGTGCAGCACTATGTAAAAAACACTCCATACATTTATAGTTTGACCACATGTACACACCCTTCTAACCTTAACCAGCTTTGTTTGACATGTTAGTGCAGGGACTTTTACAGAATTAGCCCATTCATTCTAATGCTATGGTCAGTCTGAAGCTCCACAGGTGTGATAAGTCTAATTAAACAAAAACAGGTTAAGAACAAACACAGGAAAAACCGTTGTGTTGTTTTTTTACCCCCGCGGGAGGAGAAGGCCACGAAAAGACAAATGAGCAACGAGGCTCCTAGGTGTGAACTTTGGAGGTGTCCTTCTAACGTTACCGCCCCGTGGAGGTTGAATTTATTGGAACCACACCCCCCGCCCAGTGGCGTCAATCACTGGGTAGAAAAAGACACATAGTTACATATTATTGGATACAGTAAGAAATGTGTATTTTCATAAGAACATGTTATTGGTTAAACACTTCTAAGGAGGGGCTAATTCCCAGGCGGGAAAATTCTAACCTAGAACAAAGAGATTCTTAACATTCCTTTGTTCCCTAATGGAAAATAACTGAATGACTAGATGAAGGTGACTACAGGAATCCTAAATACACACATGTTAAAATATTTACTTCACAGGTGACAGCAGTGAAATCTCTTGGGGTGATATTTTACAAGAATTACGGCCTAGAACAACCGTCAATGGAAACACGTTCAAAGTGCAAATATGCTTTGTGGAAATTTTAGGAATATCGATATTGTTTTGTGAAAAACTGTAATGGAATGGCAGCTGGAGGTAATGGTGAGGTGAGACGCTCTGTCCACATGTTTTCATGAACAGCCATAATTGTAAAAGTTTCCCAGGGGTCTCTGTGAACACACTTGGCTCACACGGGACCTTTTCTATAAAGTGCATCAGATTAAAAGAAAAGCAAACTTGAGTCTTATGGAGGTAAACCTATCCAGGTGTTAGACCTCTGCTGGCACCTTCTTCATTCTGCTCTGCGCCAGTATTTCCTGTCCGATAACCCTGAAAGCAGCACCACACCACACTTCTGTTACCACAGTTACTGATTAAACCATGTCATTTCATTTTACATTTATTTCAAGTAGGTAAGTAACAAGTAACACAAATCATTTTTATACAACACACAGACTCCCAACATGCAAGACCAACAGATGACATTCATTTGTTTTTGCTCAAAAAGGAGTGACAACAAGAAAAAACACATTTTTTCACCATAAAGTGAACATAATGAAATGTCAATACTGTCCCCTTTTTTTTTATAAACTTCAAAACAGAACAATGATCTACAGAGGTTATATAAACTCATTCATTCATTTCATTTTTTTTATTTTTCTCAAACTGAATATATACACAAATATACATCCATTTAAATAATAATTGTAAACATACATACTTTATACATACAAATATCTTCACTTACACTTGCATACATATAAAAGGAAAAAAATAACAATGAAAACAAACTACTACAAACTAATTACAACAAAACTATAGTCTAAATATGCAAATGATGAACTCAAAAAACTCTGTTTGAGAAAGAACAGATCAGTATCTACATTGTATATAACCAGATGTATGTTAACCAAAGAAAAAATAAATAAATAAAATAATAATAATAATAATGATAATAAAGAGAAAAAATAACATGTACATACACACACACACACACACACATATATATATATATATATATATATATATATATATATATATATATATATATATATATATATATATATATATATATATATATATATATATATATATATATATATATATATATATATATATAAGAAAGTAGGAAAGTGACACTGTGATGATTGGTAGAGAAACAAGTGTAAACAACCATAGAAGAAGAACAACAACAGGTGTAGATTTCCTTTTATCACAGATGAGTGAAGAATGTGAGAAAACGTCAACAATCTTTAAATTCTTTTTACAGAAGCGACAACAGTCGTTCAGCTCCATAATCCACCATTTTGTTTAGTCATTCCTAACTTTCTCCAGACTCCTCCGTCAACTTTCAGTCGCTCTAACTACGTCATCCTAAAGATTACACTGATTGGTTGTAGTACCGTCCTATTACATACAGAGGATTTAAAGACAACCTTTTTCCTAGACCTACAAACCCATACAGACTTATACAGACTAGGCTACAGTCTCCCAGTAGGACCTTAGAAACCTACTGGTGTATGAGTGTGTGTGAATGGGTGAATGTGAGGCTAATGTGAAGAGCTTTGAACCAAAAAGGTGGAAAACAACTATAGAAGTGAAGAACATTTCATGCCCAGGTTCAAGGTTACTTTATTCGTACCCATGGGTAGATTTGTTTTACAGAAAGAATGATTTCTTGGCAACAAAACAAATATAGATCACACATTGAAACCTGTCAAGCAGGTACTGGATTAAGTGTCAAATGACAAAAAAAAAAGTGCTCATTATTTAAACCAATCATCAATTTAAAAGTTCGAATAAATAAAATCAAGGAAAATAAAATCAAGAAGTAATAAACCATGATGAAAACACTGAATTAAAAACCATAATATTAAAAAGTAGGAAATGGAAGTCACAATAATAAATAAATAATCAAATCATTTGGTGTCATTTAACATGTAGGTATGTGTTAGAGGCTGTACATGAACACGACCAGGTTTTGAAATTTGATAAAAAAAAAACAATTCTTGCAAAAACCTCCTCCTCCTCCTCCTCCTCATCATCATCATCATCATCATCATCATCATCATCATCATCATCATCATCATCATCATCATCATCATCATCAGCTGTTCATCTGTCACTCGTGGTGATCGACTAAACTTAATTTTAATGTGAATGTAACTGGTGTGTTCTCTGCTCTTCTCTACAGAACCAGTGGACGTCCTAAATGTATTAGCGTTTCAAAATCCCCCTGAAGGAGTGACGAAAACATCAGGCTTTTGCACCCAGCGAAGAGCATCCCAGCCAGACACCGCTTACAGAGTGACCCAGCAGGTCCAGCTCAGCGCCCCCACCACACAGCTGTTCCCTGGTAAGACCCTCTGACTCTGCTTTTTACATTTCATTAAAATGTTTTCTATATTTTTTTATTTATTTGATTTTATTAAATTTTACTTGTATTATGTTTTAAAAAATATATATATATATATATATATTATTTTTAAAATGTATTTTTCATGTTGAAGTTTTTGTAATTAATTATTCATTATTATTTATTATTTCTATTGATGTATCATTATGTGCAGACAGTGTTTTGAAGTAAATCTGAGACCAATATTCCTTTGAAGTAAAACTTATTCTGTTGTTCATTCTGACCAAAATATTCAGGAAAATGAACAAAAGTGAACAAAATCTTCAATAAAATTAACAAAAATGATCAAAATATTCAATAAAATGAACAAAATATTCAGTAAAATTATATAAATATTCAGTAAAATGAACAGAAATAACCAAAATATTCAGTAAAATGTACAAAATATTCAAGAAAATGAACCAAATATTTAATAAAATCAACAAAAATGACAAAAATATGCAGTAAAATGAAAAGTAAAATGTCACAATTTGAGTCCAGACTTGTCTTGGAAACTTTTACCAACTTGAGTTTTCTTTGTCACGAACACATGTGGGAACATTTCATTCCAGAAGTATTTGACTTGTAGACCCGTGTTATTTTATTGTTTTACTAATCTGATCCATTGGAGGTCAAAGATGAAATGCTTTTGCAGCTTTTCCTCTTTAGCTGTTAATATGTGTGGCTTTGAACATCTCTGTTCTATAAACCTTTGCTTCTGCAGGAGGTGTTTTTCCACAGGACTTCTCCATCCTGACCACCGTGCGTCCTAAGTCCGGCCTCCAGTCCTTCCTGTTGTCCGTTTACAGTGAGCAGGGAGTCAGGCAGATGGGCGTGGAGCTGGGACGCTCCCCTGTCTTTGTCTACGAGGATCAGAATGGAAAACCAAACCCAGATTCCTTCCCGCTGTTCGATGGACTCAACCTCGCTGACGGAAAGTACGTCATCCTTTACTTTCACTTCACACTGAGGGTCTCTGGGTGTCATACGGGTTAATAAGGGCCATTATTATACAGTGTAAAAGGGTTTGGATATCATTAAATGTTTATTTAGTCTCAAATGTTATCATGAAACTTTTTTTTTTTTTTTTGCATTTCAAAATGTGTATCTTCATCCAACGCATACAATCAAACTAAATTCCTGACAGTTTCAGGATGTTTTATATAATCTGACTCAAACATCCAGTTTTGATCTGGATAGAAGTGAACATGTGGGTTTGGAGAGTGATGTTACATTAGTTCCACATCTATTGTCTATAAATCACTTCTTCTATCGGACTGAAAAGTTCCTCTGGAGCTGATTCTGTCACATTTGAACTTTTTAATGCATGAATTATGACAACCTTAGTTCACATTTTTTTCTTAAGTGTTTATTTCTCTTTAGGTTGAAAAAAGCAACATGATGTAAATCTTTTTAATGATACTATTTTTTTATAAAGTTATAAAAATGTCCACTCAGCTGGAAAACATGTGTTTAAGCTTTGAAAACACAATATCAGAAGAAATAGAATGTTTTAATGCAGTTTTTATTTAATAAGAGGCTGTTAATTACTGTTAATTACTGTTAATTACTGTTAATTACTGTTAATTACTGTTAATTACTGTTAATTACTGTTAATTACTGTTAATTACTGTTAATTACTGTTAATTACTGTCTAATAACAACAAGTAATTGCTTTGTAAGTAAAAGTGTGAGGGCAGATCTGGTATTAAGAACAGAGCACTTACAGTAATGATAAAACAACCATGACAATACTGGACGACAACTGACCACTGGACTGACCAGTAGAACAACTGACCACTGGACTGACCAGTAGAACAACTGACCACTGGACTGACCAGTAGAACAACTGACCACTGGACTGACCAGTAGAACAACTGACCACTGGACTGACCAGTAGAACAACTGACCACTGGACTGACCAGTAGAACAACTGACCACTGGACTGACCAGTAGAACAACTGACCACTGGACTGACCAGTAGAACAACTGACCACTGGACTGACCAGTAGAACAACTGACCACTGGACTGACCAGTAGAACAACTGACCACTGGCCTGACCAGTAGAACAACTGACCACTGGACTGACCAGTAGAACAACTGACCACTGGCCTGACCAGTAGAACAACTGACCACTGGCCTGACCAGTAGAACAACTGACCACTGGACTGACCAGTAGAACAACTGACCACTGGACTGACCAGTAGAACAACTGACCACTGGACTGACCAGTAGAACAACTGACCACTGGACTGACCAGTAGAACAACTGACCACTAGACTGACTAGTAGAACAACTGACCACTGGACTGACCAGTAGAACAACTGACCACTGGACTGACCAGTAGAACAACTGACCACTAGACTGACCAGTAGAACAACTGACCACTGGCCTGACCAGTAGAACAACTGACCACTGGACTGACCAGTAGAACAACTGACCACTGGCCTGACCAGTAGAACAACTGACCACTGGACTGACCAGTAGAACAACTGACCACTGGCCTGACCAGTAGAACAACTGACCACTGGCCTGACCAGTAGAACAACTGACCACTGGACTGACCAGTAGAACAACTGACCACTGGCCTGACTAGTAGAACAACTGACCAGTAGAACAACTGACCACTGGACTGACCAGTAGAACAACTGACCACCGGACTGACCAGTGGAACAATTCACAATTAAACTGAATTCAGAATAAAGTCACTGATCTTAATTCTGAATTCAACATGGAAACACTTCATTCCTCTTTAACATTATTCCTGTCGTTCTGCACATGCTTCTGGTCTGGTCGCTATTACGCACACATTTGTCGTTGATGACACACACATTCAGCTGTGGGCATTAGTTTGTTGATTCCTATGGTTGATTGGGCCAAGCTTCGTAATTAAGACAAAAATAAAGTCAAAGATCACATGTAGTATCTGGTCTAACATGTTGACAGTTGAAACAGACACAAAACAGGAAGTGGACGTTAAGCGGTCGTTCTGTCTAATCAGAACCCTCTGTACCTCCAGCTCTGAAAGACCAATTAACTAGAGCAGAATACACCTGTTTCCATGGAAACCTTTATTCAGAATTAACATGTCCATGTAAACACAAAAGAAATAGTTTTAATTCTGAATTATTTCATTCTGAAAAAATACTCTAAAAAATACCTCATGTAAACGTGGCCATTGACATTAAAAACAGTTGAAATCACAATAATTAACAAGGCAGTCAGAGACAGCAGACATCTGCCAAGGTTTTATATGGCGTCATATGACGTCAAAACGTGACATGATGGAGCCATAGGTGTTGACCCAATTCAAATCCATCTGAAGGTCAGATGATGACAAAAAAACACCAGATTCTATCTTGTCTGAATCCTGAGATATTACTACTAATGTTTTTTAGTAGTAAAGTTTTTAGTAGACACTAAGGTCAAGGTCCTTAGTGTGACCTTGACCTTTGACCTTTATTGCTCAAAATCTAATGGGTTTTTCCTTGACTCATTATCTATCATTTCCTGAAAGTTTTATCAATATCCGTTCAGAACTTTTTTGCATAATCCTGCTGACAGACAAACAGACCTAATACCTCCTTGGCGGAGGTAATAAATAGAGTGAAGATGGATAAATAAATAAATAAATGAATAAAATGTCACTACTTTTTCCATATGCAGCCGTTTCCCTGATTTTCCTTTCTCGTTAAAGTCAGAAAACTTCCCAGATCTTGTGGTAGCGCTGCAGGTGCTCATCACCGGATTATGCGCCTCCTCAGGGGTCTGTGGACAGAGACAGGACAGAGACACTGGATTATTGTGGAACAGCAGGGACTGCAACTGGCAACCTGACCCCAGCCATGAACTCACTGCCTCTGTTATTTTAGACTCTGTGTGTGTGTGTGTGTGTGTGTGTGGGGGGGGGTGTCCTCCCCCCCCTTTTGGATTACCTCACACAAGCAGAAACAGCTCTGAGATCCTCCAAACCTTTAGCACAAACCCCATTATCTGTATCCATTTTCACATGCTTTCATATACTACCTGCCTTTATCAAACAAATATATAATGCATTATATTCATAAATATATTTCCATACATTATCCAATATACTGTAATGTATAATTTTATCATATATTGACAAATAGAAAACACATAAAGCACTGAAGACAAACGCTGTCCTATATTTCTATTGTTATTTTTATTCAAACTCAATTTTTTTCCACCCACATATATTATTAAGTGTATTACTAAATATATATTAACATATATAAGTACATATATTGTCATATATGTCTCAACATATGGAAAGCAGCAATTCCTTATGTATTTTTAACTATGTTGTAATAAAATAAATATAAGTATAAATATAAATATAAATATATCTTTCTCTATATTATATACGTATAGATTTTATGTTAAATTTCAGGCAGTAATATATTGATATATCTCTATTTTTTTTAAAGATTACTTTTTGGAGCTGGGGTTGGTCAGGTTGCTTTTGAACACAGTTGCTTTCATGTTGTGTTGTTTTTATTGTGTTTTTAACCACTGATGCAAACCAAATGTCCACTCTGTGGGACAATAAATGTCTGAACTGAACTGAACACCTGGCTAAGTACACCTGGCGAACAACACCTGGCTAACTACACCTGGCTAACTGCACCTGGCTAAGTACACCTGGCTAACTACACCTGGCGAACAACACCTGGCTAACTACACCTGGCTAACTGCACCTGGCTAAGTACACCTGGCGAACAACACCTGGCTAACTACACCTGGCTAACAACACCTGGCTAACTACACCTGGCTAACTACACCTGGCTAACTGCACCTGGCTAACTACACCTGGCTAACTACACCTGGCTAAGTACACCTGGCTAACTGCACCTGGCTAACTACACCTGGCTAACTGCACCTGGCTAAGTACACCTGGCTAACTACACCTGGCGAACAACACCTGGCTAACTACACCTGGCTAACTACACCTGGCTAACTGCACCTGGCTAACTGCACCTGGCTAACTACACCTGGCTAACTGCACCTGGCTAAGTACACCTGGCTAACTACACCTGGCGAACAACACCTGGCTAACAACACCTGGCTAACTGCACCTGGCTAACTACACCTGGCTAACTGCACCTGGCTAACTACACCTGGCTAGCTACACCTGGCTAAGTACACCTGGCTAACTACACCTGGCTAACTACACCTGGCTAACTGCACCTGGCTAACTGCACCTGGCTAACTGCACCTGGCTAACTACACCTGGCTAAGTACACCTGGCTAACTACACCTGGCTAACTACACCTGGCTAACTGCACCTGGCTAACTACACCTGGCTAACTGCACCTGGCTAACTATACCTGGCTAACTACACATGGCTAACTTTTCCATTGCTTGTTGACCATGGAAATTGCATTTGCAAATTCAGGATGAAGGGGGTGGGTATCGTCATCTAAAATGTTAATAGTTTTTCAGTCCTGTACACATTGTCCAGTGGTTTTTGGGGTCGCACTATGATTTTTCCAGCTGGTTTCACAACTCTGGACAGCCTGTTCTAATTGCCTAAGGTAAGATGGCCATACCAAAAACATATGCTATAAGTGAGGACACTCTCTATTACTCAACATAAAACTAAATGTACTCAATATAGAGATAAATGTACTCAATATAGAACTCAGTTGACTCAATACACAACAACATTTACTCAATATAGAGCTACATTTACTCAATTTAAAGATACATTTACTCAATATAGACCTAAGTGTATTCTTTTGGAGGAAAATGTTTTACTCTGGAAAAAACGTGAACTCATTTTTGCTGTGTATGAGCCATTGTGGAGCACCTGCCCATCAGACTTGTATTTGGTTCCGTATAGACTAGATCGCACATATTTCACAGTTACTGGCCTGATTCCACAATGTTTCCTCAGTATTGAAAACACTGTGAATAATGGATGGCTGGCCAGGATAATTATCTTGCCTAATTGGCAGATATTTTTCACTTGTTTTAAGTACATTTTAATGTTTCTTTTTTTAAATCTTGTTTTTAGACACCCCTTTTTTTTTTTTGCCAGTGTACAGCTGTGCTCATAAGTTTACATACCCTGGCAGAATTCTCTGTTTTTCAGAGAATATGAATGATAATACAAAAACCTTTCTTTCATTAGTGATTAGTGGTTTGGTGAAGCCATTTATCATCAAACATGTTTGCTCTTTTGAAATCATAGTAGGCACGTTTACATGCACTTAGAATAGGGGGTGTCAAACTCATTTTAGTTCCACATTTGGCCTAATATGGTATAAAGTGGGCTGGATCAGAAAAATAATAAGATAAAAATTTATAAATAATGTCAACTCTATAGTTTCACTTACGTTTTTGAACAAAAATAATAAGATTCCATCATGCAAATGTTTACATCTACAAACGTAACATGAAACAACCTGAAAATTCTTCAGAGAAACTAGTATTCAGAGAATGTCTAATCTCGCCCCTATTTTGTGTCAATCTCAAGTTTCTATGACAACCCGTTCTTGACTTAGAACCAATAATGTGATTTTGACCTTTCTGCTAAAGGTGAACTTGACCTTTGACCTTCTGCAATATTGATAATTTTGTTACATGTGTCATTGTGTGTAATATTATGATAATATATCCTGTATTGATTAAGTTATAGCGTGATATGTCGATGTTTGACACACACAAAAACAGTTACATCCGTTAATTTGGCCACATGTCACCTTTTTGATCTCAAAAACTATTGGTCGTAGGTGATAACACCAATTATGGGAATTGTACAAATCTTCATTCCGCATTGTTTGGTACCAATCTGAAAGTTCTGTGACCCTCTGTTCTTGAGTTATAACATTGATTTTGACCTTTTAGATAATTGTGACCTTGACCTTTGACCTTTTCTCAAATGGATCATTGCATCTGATGCACATTAGTTATATTTATATGCCCATATAATTTCACTGTGATATCTCAAGTATTCATTGAGTTATAGCATGACATATCATGCTATAAATCTCTGCGGACACACAAACACAGATACACACACAAGGTGATTACAATTATCTCACCCAACATTTGGGTGAGATTAATAAGTGCATTATTAACAATATTGTGCTTTAGTTTATCATTTATATGTGTGCATCACAACTTAAAGATAACAGTGGATTTACTAATACACACAACATTTAATAACATTCACAATATTGGTAAAATTCCACATACACGTCTGGTTATTCACACTTTATGTAACAGGCTTTATTTATTTATTTATTTATTTATTGATTCCCTATTTTACACTAAAACAAAGAAGAAAATGTGTGTTTTTCATAATTTATTGTAAATTATGATTATGGTCTGATTAACTTTAGATTGAATTGATGTCAAATGATTTTAACTTCCTCAAATATTCATATCTTTTCTGTAATTTCTGCCTTTCACAAATTCATCCCAGGAGTCAGATTAGATGGGCTGCATGTTCGACACTTCTGGCTTAGACAAATTCAAATTACTGTCTTACTCCAATTTAAATAAAAGTTTTCAAACCAATGTAAACACCTTAATTGGAGTGGAATTGAACTGAAGTAGAGTTTGAGAATTCGGAGTAACAAAGTCAGATAAGGTGATTGTAATTTAATTTATCTGTGCATGTAAACACCACCCAACCTTAGCTCAACTAAGACTGGCCTGGACACGCCCCCTTCCAGAGGTGATAAGAGTCACCATGACAATACATATGTTACCTGCAATAAATCAGAGTTTAACAGTACGTACAAAATATACTGAGCTGCTCCATGGTTGTGGTCCATATCTTCATGGTTGTGGTCCATATCTTCATGGTTGTGGTCTATATCTTCATGGTTGTGGTCTCCTTCTTCATGGTGGTGGTCTCTATCTTCATGGTTGTGGTCTCTATCTTCATGGTTGTGGTCTCTATCTTCATGGTTGTGGTCTCTATCTTCATGGTTGTGGTCTCTATCTTCATGGTTGTGGTCTGTATCTTCATGGTTGTGGTCCATATCTTCATGGTTGTGGTCTATATCTTCATGGTTGTGGTCTCCTTCTTCATGGTGGTGGTCTCTATCTTCATGGTTGTGGTCTCTATCTTCATGGTTGTGGTCTGTATCTTCATGGTTGTGGTCCATATCTTCATGGTTGTGGTCCATGTCTTCTTGGTTGTGGTCCATATCTTCATGGTTGTGGTCCATATCTTCATGGTTGTGGTCCATATCTTCATGGTTGTGGTCCATATCTTCATGGTTGTGGTCCATATTTTCATGGTTGTGGTCCATATCTTCATGGTTGTGGTCCATATCTTCATGGTTGTGGTCCATGTCTTCTTGGTTGTGGTCCATATCTTCATGGTTGTGGTCCATATCTTCATGGTTGTGGTCCATATCTTCATGGTTGTGGTCCATATCTTCATGGTTGTGGTCCATATTTTCATGGTTGTGGTCCATATCTTCATGGTTGTGGTCCATATCTTCATGGTTGTGGTCCATATCTTCATGGTTGTGGTCCATATCTTCATGGTTGTGGTCCATATTTTCATGGTTGTGGTCTATATCTTCATGGTTGTGGTCCATATTTTCATGGTTGTGGTCCATATCTTCATGGTTGTGGTCCATATCTTCATGGTTGTGGTCCATATTTTCATGGTTGTGGTCCATATCTTCATGGTTGTGGTCCATATCTTCAGACACATTCAGTCAGAGTATGTAAACTTACTATGGCTTGGTTTCCACTACATGGTATTGGCTCTACTCGATTCTACTAAGGGACCACATTCTATTCCTTGAGTGTTTCCATACAGATACAATCATATCTGGACGTCATCACGAGATACCGTCAAGTTCATGCAGATTTTTTTTGGTTTTCCACTAAAGACAGAAATGTCTCAACCTCTGCAACTGACCATGGTGAAGTTTTGCAGAATACCATCTTTGCATAGTGAACTGAATTTCATTTACTTCTCTGTTTACTGTAACTCCAAATGTAGTTTTTAAAAAAATGTCGGGTCACACGTTGACAACGGAATAATGTAGAGACAACCCCACCGTTCAGTCTCCATGCTGAAGACACCTCATATTATAGTATGGCTTGGAACCTTAGCAGAGTAGGCACCAAAAATATAGGACTGAGTATCATGGGGCTGGGTCCTTTTTATAGTGGAAATGCACCAAAGCAAATCGAATCGGGTATAATCGCATAGAGCCGAAGCTAATGGAAATGCGGCTTATATGTGACCCGCCACCACGAAACCAGGCATAAGTCGCGCTGAGCCGTTCAGAGCTACAGCCAAATTTAGGCTGGAAGGTTATTTGTTATTTGTGTTTACACCTTATCAAAAAACGGTACCTTAACACCTCTATGTTCACTTCCTGTGGTCATTACATTGAAATCCAATCAATAAAGGTGTTTATTGAGTCAATTATTTAAGCGGTGACAAAAGTTTAAGGATTGCGGAGCCAAGACAAAGACGACTTCCACCTCTTTTCGCCGAACAAACCGGTCTCCGTTCCGTGCGTAAACATCCAAGTGTTCGGTACGAGGAAAAAGCTTATATTGAATGCTCTTGTCCAATGGTGTAAGCCAAATGATTATAATACGTTGCAATTCTGTCCTATTATTAAAATATATAAAACTTCTGTGACATGTCCATCAGAGTGTCCTTTAACATCTGTGAATATTTTTTGTCAATCGGATACGAATTATTATACTTTGCTAAAGACTTCCTACCCCAAAACAGTCCATAACTTTAACGGACAATATCTAAAAATATGCAAATTGCACAATAGGTCCAACTGTGGATATTAAAATGACCATAACTTTGGTTCTACTTATGATAGAAACATAATTTTTTCACCATCTTAAACCTTAGTTTCCACTCTACCAATCTACACAGATAACTCAGTTTTGATTTCCAGACACTTATGCCTGGTTTCGTGGTGGTGGGTCACATATGTGCAAAACTGTAGTATTGTGATCTTTCGTAGGCAAAATTATCTCTTTGTGGAGGATTTTGAACACTTCTCGGTCAGAGTATGAGTAGGGCGGCCGTGGCTTCAGAGGTAGAGTGGGTGATTCATTAACCAAAGGGTTGGTGGTTCGAATCCCACTCTGTCCTCGTCAGTCTGTTGTGTCCTTGGGCAAGACACTTCACTCTCAGCTTCCAGTGTCACTCACACTGTTATATGAATGCTTGGTGGTGGTCAGAGGGCCCTGTAGGCGTGAATTCCTCCAGGGCCACTGTGGATACAAGTGTAGTTTACCACTACCAGAGGGAGAATGTGAGAGTGAATAAATAATGTAAAGCACTTTGGGTGCCTTGAACAGTGCTATAGACATCTAATCCATTATTATTATTAGGCTTACACTGAAGTCCACTTCAGTCATTTCTCCTAATAGAAGGAAGTGTGATCCATCCATCCAGACATGAGTGTATTTTGGGCTTTCCAGTCCAGTAGTTCCACAGTTGAGCTGTTCTGTGCACACTAGTTTTCTGAGCTGTCGAAGGCACAATGTTCTTTCTCTGGGGAGAACTTTTAGCACTTCTCAGTCTGGATGCATTCCAAGTCCAGGTCTTTTCTTAATCTTAGGCTTTTTCAATGTGTTTTCCAATTGACTAGGTTTTCACTTGCCATTTTTCTTTTTGACAAATGTCGTAAATCTGTGGAAGTCAACATTTGCGCTCCTGCCACATAAAGTGAAGAGTAATCCCTCCTGCTGTATTGCTAAGCTCGCCGAGTGTTTCACGTTTATTATTTTCGTCTAAGCTGCATTGCTTAGCCTGGAATGTGTCTCTCTGGATCTCAGGGAAAACTAATCTTCTGATAACAAGATTCATAAAGAAATGAATATGCGATCATGTTTTATTTACGCGATAAATGCTCGTCATATCTCCACCCAGAACTACGGTGGTGCCAGGTCTCATCTCGACCCCAAGAACAATGTTTTGACTGTGTCTCCTTCTCTGGCAACGCAGGCCTTCCTGGATCCTGACACACACTTTCCACAATGTTCACCATGTCTGTCATGCCGAGTAACCCAGAAGGAGGATTAAGTTTGGAGTTTAATGAGTGTAATCCTGTGTTAAACAGGGCCAAAGTGTGGGGGCAAGAATGTGGTCCACTGTTGCCTGGTATGCAGTAGCGCTTAAGTGCAGTGACAAATGGTCCAGAGGCAAGGGAGGTGTCAGACTCACGTGTGACCCCAGTTAACCCTTTGCATCTATGGGTGTTATGGATGGAAACAATCGACTGATTAAACAGTTGAATTGTCAGTCATTATCATGTTTGAAACTTTGCAGTCTGAGCGTTTTATTAACTGTGAATGTGAGAAGTTGTGTTGGTTTAATGGTTTGTCTGTTTGTATGTGCGTGCACATTTCCTCTTTTCATACTCTAGCATCGCCAATTCTTGATGGATAGTTCTGAATTTTGGCGTAGCCATCGAAACAAATACAAGGATGAAACAGACCAAATTTCAGTTGAATTAACTCACTACTTCTGGTCTGATGGAATATTGAATTTTCACATCAAGGTCACAGCAGAGATCTGCCATTTTCAACATGTTGTCTACATCTCAGAAACTGATAATGATATATTGGTGATTTAACATGGTAATGCGTGATAATGATGAACTTGTGATTGAACAGGCCGCAGATTTCATATGATTGTTGAAGTTACCACGCTCATTCTGTTTTGTTCCATTGTATGCATAGATTTGTCTGAAACTGTGGTCGACAAGCATTGCGTCATCGTACTACTACCACAAAGATCTGAAAAGTAGCCGTCAGCCAAAAGCATCTATGGATCTAAAACTTCTGAACCACTAATCCTGTCATCACATGTAAATACTTCAGTTCAAATGCAGTTTCTAAGGTTTCATGGTCATCAGATCGGACCTATTTGAATGTTCAGATGTTCTGTAGTTTCAGTTTTCAGTCACACACTGGGGTTTTTGTCTTTTCTAATGTGTTTGTAAATCTATATTGAATTCACTCAGTGTCAAATTTGCATGAAGTCTTGCCTACAAATGACTAACAAATACTTTTTCATTTTGGATTGCATCATGGTAAAAAGCCTAAAAATCAACTGTCAACCATAAGCATTTACTGATCTAAAAGGTTTAGCAACTACTGAGCCACTAATCCTATCGATAAATGTAAACAATAGTGGTAAAATGCAGTTTTTCAGGTCTCATAGTCATCAGATATACTGCATTTGGGTGTTCAGAAGGTCTGTAGTTACCATGGAAACACTGTCATTTTGGATCAATGGCAGTGGATGGAGGCACTGGGTTTATGTGGACTTCATGTACTTTACTGTACAGTTTATATATATATATATATATATATATATATATATATATATATATATATATATATATATATGTACTTTTTCAGTGTAAAATATCTATTTTCCTATATTTAACTTACTGATCATGTAGAGCTTCATAGAAATTCAGAGTAAAGTCAGTGGTTATTAAATTAGAAATTGAAACCTGTAGAAAACGTGACTTTTTCAGTCAAATAAATCACTAACTGAATATAAACCCAGTGTTTCCATCCACTGCCATCGATTCAACTCCATGGGTTTTACTGGTGAATGAATGTTGTAGAAGATGACAGTGTTTCTGCGTTCACTACGGAGCTTCGAAACATCCAAACAGGTCATATCTGATGAATATGGAAAGATAGCAAACTGTATTGTACACCAATTAATCACATGGATTGATGGGATAAATGAGTCAACATGTATTAAACAGATGAGATCAATCAGTATTTTTTTGTCACCAGTGGCTGTTTGGGTCTTGTATTAGCATTAGCATCTTTTAGCATGTAACTGTATTAGGTGATTCTCTGAATTGGGTGCACATTTGAGGATACCTTAAGTACAGTCCAGCCTTCAACCCCGTAAAAATGATCCATCCCCATAACAGTGTTTATTTTGTTATGGGGCTGAATGTTACAGGGATGAAGATTTTAGCTAACAATAACCATAGATACACATTAGCTAGGGTATGGAGCATTAGAAAGCATGAAAACAAGAAATTAATAAAGTTTTCAAATAAATTTTTTTCCCCCCAAATAATATTAAATATAATTTATGTTTGTAACGGGGTTGAAAGGTTGAGCTCAGCAATGTCAATCTGATGATAAAAACAATGGTCAGAAAGTATGGTAATATTGACCTGTCTTTACAGTTTGAGTAAGAAAAGACTTCAGTGATGTCACTTCCTGGGTGTGCAGGAAGTCGGACTGAACTATTATTTTTAAAAAGGCATGATTGTTATCCTGTTACAGGGTTGAACAAAACTAGGGGAGAAAATTAAATAGTGGCATTTCATAAATAGTTTAATTTTTTTTCATATTTCTTATATTAAGGATGAGGTCGACAGATACATGATTATATTAGCAGAAAAAACTGTGGTTACTGACTATTTTTATTAGTTTTATATTCAATAAAACAGTAGTTTTGCTCAGTGGGGACATGCTCAATTAGCTGAACTCAGAAACCCAGAAAATGTCTGAAAATATTATATTTAAAATAAGTTTGTGTGTTATAATGCAAAGATACATGGATATTTTCATTTCATGTTTTAGAATGTATTTATTATTTATTTAATGTATTTAGTTAATATGAAATCATTTGAGGTTTGTTGTGGATTTCCATCATGGATCAAGGATGTCACCACCAGGCTTTTGACATGTTTAACCTGTCCAGCAAGTTCAGAAAATGGTCCTATTTACATGTTCAGATTTAAGCAGTTATAGTTTTCACTGATGATGTAGGGCATTTCTTCCTCTAATTCGTTCATTTATAAACGTCCTTCAGGTGGCATCGCGTGGCCATCAGCGTGCAGGGAAAAGCTGCCACCATCATCGTCGACTGTAAGACCAAGATCACCAAACCCCTCCTGAGGAGTGACCAGGGCACCATCAGCACCGGCGGTCGCACCGTCTTCGGCAGCAGCACTCCAGAAGAAGTTTTCCAGGTAGGTCGTGGATGTTTTTATTTCACCAAAAAGCCAATGAAAATAGAAGACTCCTGGTCATAGAAATGTCAAGCATGGTGATGAATCCAGATCAGTACCTTTTTATTGACACATACATATGAAAAATACCAAACACATGAAGCATTTGTTGTGGTCGTTGGTTCTACAGCAGAGCTTGTTGGTGATTGGTCCATTGCTCTTATGGTTTAAAGGTGTAATAATGCTCTGTTTTTATGAGTCGATCAGGTTTAGTAAATAGTGTGCAGTGTTTTAGATGTGTTTACTCATTTTTTTTTAATCATTTCACATCAGTTGGTGTGAACTAGACATTTTATCTGGTTATTTTAAAGCCTACATTTGACCGTAGTGCATTACTAATGACAACTAACTGCTGTTATGGATTTTCACAAGATCTCTATGACAACATCACAACAAGGGGTCGACTAATATGTTTTTTTCAGGGCTGATACAGATAATAATGGAATTGGGAGGCCAATAACCGATATGTGCAACCTATAAATAGAAACATTATTCACATCAAATTAAAAATAGCACACACTGACACTAACCTTCATATAGATGAACAATAAACGGGCATAGAGAAGGCTCTCCTGCCCATGTTTTGAGTTGTGTGCATTGATGCACAGTGCGCCGCTGAGGTGCACGTGCCTGATGTGACAGCTGATCTAGTGTAATAATTACACTATCTTCGTACATTTGCTAAAAAATAATTACAACACGTTGGCCTACATGCTAACAGATGCTAATATTCACCAGTTAGTTAGTAGTCCACTTTGACGAAGTGCCATTGAAGTGTGGATGCGTTCGGTTCAGGCAGTGTTAGGCTAATGCTAATGCTAATTTTTGTCTTTTGTCTGCCTTAGGCAGTGTAAAATCATCCCAAACTTCTGACATGGTTTTTTTTTTTTTTTTTATTTTATGAATGCTGATACTTTCTTCCATGACAGTTGAGCACATAGACATGGTTGAGTGAACTGTGCTGCTGAACATCTTTGACATGTTGACACAGACAGTACGGTTCAAACAGTCCAGGTGAAGATCATAGCAGAGGTGCCAGAGTGATATGATAGAAACCTGATGAACTTTAACATGAATTAAACATTGTGATGCTGTGTTTTGGTGCGTTTGTGACTTATTTCATGGGCTAAGTATCAAGTACTCCCACCGCAGTTGCCTTAAAACCGTTCACAGCATTCAGCAGCCTTGTGTGCCGATTGGCTGTATTCCTTGTGCCAAACAAATCACAGGTTGTGAGGGGCGTGGCAGTGCTTGTACACTCAGTGGTGAGAGCAGAAGTTAAGACAGCTGCGCTCCGAACAAAATGGCACAAAACTGGTTGTGAAAATTATCTGGACTTATTGGTGGAAATGTGTGGAAATTATGGGTGATACCGATAACCCTAAAATGCAGAATATCAGGCCTAATAACCATAGTCCTAACTGCTAACTCTAACCGCTATGTCACGGATCGGGGTGAGGTGAAGGAGGACTCCATTGCACAGTACTGAAGGGCAAAATAATTTAATAACAAAAGTACAACATAAAGACAAGACAGACACAACCTGGGAGTAAACGGCCAGAGTCCGTGGTGATGATGAGTGTCCGGGTTATGGTGATTGGGGAGATGGAAGACATTGACCGGGTTATGGAGGTGACATAGATGAATGGTCCTGCACTGGCAGCTACAAGCCTCACCGCTTAAATAGTCACCGATTAGGAACGGCTTGCAGCTGCGCAGTGCAGGACCAGGTGAGTGTGGAAAATTGGGGGAAAGGTCACTGGAACGGAGGTCATGACAGTACCCCCCCCCTAAGGGGCGGCTCCTGAAGCCCCTAAAAAACAAAAAAAAACAAAACACAACCCCCCCCCCGTTGTCCAGAGCTTCTCCGAGCAGGGCGGCATGGTAACCTCCTGGTCGGAGTACCCTCTGGGCAGAGCGGTGTGGCATCCTTCTGGGCAGGGCGGTGTGGAAACCCCCTGGGCGGAGTACCCTCTGGGCGGAGCGGTGTGGAATCCCTTCTGGGCAGGGCGGTGTGGAAACCCCCTGGTGGAGTACCCTCTGGGCAGAGCGGTGTGGCATCCTTCTGGGCAGGGCGGTGTAGAAACCCCCTGGGCGGAGTACCCTCTGGGCAGAGCGGTGTGGAATCCCTTCTGGGCAGGGCGGTGTGGAAACCCCCTGGCGGAGTACCCTCTGGGCAGAGCGGTGTGGCATCCTTCTGGGCAGGGCGGTGTGGAAACCCCCTGGGCGGAGTACCCTCTGGGCAGAGCGGTGTGGAATCCCTTCTGGGCAGGGCGGTGTGGAAACCCCCTGGCGGAGTACCCTCTGGGCAGAGCGGTGTGGCATCCTTCTGGGCAGGGCGGTGTGGAAACCCCCTGGGCGGAGTACCCTCTGGGCAGAGCGGTGTGGAATCCCTTCTGGGCAGGGCGGTGTGGAAACCCCCTGGCGGAGTACCCTCTGGGCAGAGCGGTGTGGCATCCTTCTGGGCAGGGCGGTGTGGAAACCCCCTGGGCGGAGTACCCTCTGGGCAGAGCGGTAGCAGGAGCAACATGACTGGTCTGACTGAGGACCAAGGAGACTGATTGGGTGGGGTCACCACGGACCCCACCCAACGGGCCGGCAACGGGCAACAGGCAGGGACAGGGGACAGAAGCCGGCAACGGGCAACAGGCAGGGACAGGGGACAGAAGCCGGCAACGGGCAACAGGCAGGGACAGGGGACAGAAGCCAACCACGGGCAACAGGCAGGGACAGGGAACAGAAGCCAACCACGGGCAACAGGCAGGGACAGGGGACAGAAGCCAACCACGGGCAACAGGCAGGGACAGGGAACAGAAGCCAACCACGGGCAACAGGCAGGGACAGGGAACAGAAGCCAACCACGGGCAACAGGCAGGGACAGAGGACAGAAGCGAGCAACGGGCAAGAGTCAGGGACAGGAACAGACAGAAATGACCAACGACAGACCAACGACAGACCAAGACCGACGAAAAGACACAACGCCAGGCGACAGGACAACTAGCCAGGCGACAAGACAACTAGCCAGAAGACAAGACAACAAGCCAGAAGACAAGACAACAAGCCAGAAGACAAGACAACAAGCCAGAAGACAAGACAACAAGCCAGAAGACAAGACAACAAGCCAGAAGACAAGACAACAAGCCAGAAGACAAGACAACAAGCCAGAAGACAAGACAAAAAGCCAGAAGACAAGACAAAAAGCCAGAAGACAAGACAAAAAGCCAGAAGACAAGACAAAAAGCCAGAAGACAAGACAAAAAGCCAGAAGACAAGACAAAAAGCCAGAAGACAAGACAAAACGCCAAAAGACAAGACAAAAAGCCAGAAGACAAGACAAAAAGCCAAAAGACAAGACAAAAAGCCAAAAGACAAGACAAAAAGCCAGAAGACAAGACAAAAAGCCAGAAGACAAGACAAAAAGCCAGAAGACAAGACAAAAAGCCAGAAGACAAGACAAAAAGCCAGAAGACAAGACAAAAAGCCAGAAGACAAGACAAAAAGCCAGAAGACAAGACAAAAAGCCAGAAGACAAGACAAAAAGCCAGAAGACAAGACAAAAAGCCAGAAGACAAGACAAAAAGCCAGAAGACAAGACAAAAAGCCAGAAGACAAGACAAAAAGCCAGAAACACGGAACGCTAGCCAGAAACTCGGAACGCTAGCCAGAAACTCGGAACGCTAGCCAGAAACTCGGAACGCTAGCCAGAAACTCGGAACGCTAGCCAGAAACTCGGAACGCTAGCCAGAAACTCGGAACGCTAGCCAGAAACTCGGAACGCTAGCCAGAAACTCGGAACGCTAGCCAGAAACTCGGAACGCTAGCCAGAAACTCGGAACGCTAGCCAAAAACACGGAACGCTAGCCAAAAACACGGAACGCTAGCCAAAAACACGGAACGCTAGCCAAAAACACGGAACGCTAGCCAAAAACACAGAACGCTAGCCAAAAACACAGAACGCTAGCCAAAAACACAGAACGCTAGCCAAAAACACAGAACGCTAGCCAAAAACACAGAACGCTAGCCAAAAACACAGAACGCTAGCCAAAAACACAGAACGCTTAAACCAGATACACAGAACGCTTAAACCAGATACACAGAACGCTTAACCCAGATACACAGAACACTTAAACCAGATACACAGAACGCTTAAACCAGATACACAGAACGCTTAAGCCAGATACACAGAACGCTTAAACCAGATACACAGAACGCTTAAACCAGATACACAGAACGCTTAAGCCAGATACACAGAACGCTTAAGCCAGATACACAGAACACTGGGCAAGAAAACACAGAACGGGACAGAGACACAGACCGCTTAAGCCAGAAACACAGAACGCTAGAAAGCGACACAGAACGCTAGAAAGCGACACACAACGCTAGAAAGCGACACACAACGCTAGAAAGCGACACAGAACGCTAGAAAGCGACACAGAACGCTAGAAAGCGACACAGAACGCAGAGACACAGAACGCAGAGACACAGAACGCAGAGACACAGAACGCAGAGACACAGAACGCTTAAGCCAGGAACACAGAACGCTTAAGCCAGGAACACAGAACGCTTAAGGCAGATACACTGAACGCTTAAGCCAGAAACACAGGACGCTTAAGGCAGAAACACAGATCGCTTAAGGCAGAAACACAGAACGCTTAAGCCAGAAACACTGAACGCTTAAGCCAGAAACACTGAACGGGACAGAACGCAAGACTGGACAGACTTTAGATGGAACAGACAGGGGAAAACTAAAACAAAAAGGGTCCCTTCAGCACTGGCGGAGTCCAGATGGTGGCAGGACCATTCTGTCACGGATCGGGGTGAGGTGAAGGAGGACTCCATTGCACAGTACTGAAGGGCAAAATAATTTAATAACAAAAGTACAACATAAAGACAAGACAGACACAACCTGGGAGTAAACGGCCAGAGTCCGTGGTGATGATGAGTGTCCGGGTTATGGTGATTGGGGAGATGGAAGACATTGACCGGGTTATGGAGGTGACATAGATGAATGGTCCTGCACTGGCAGCTACAAGCCTCACCGCTTAAATAGTCACCGATTAGGAACGGCTTGCAGCTGCGCAGTGCAGGACCAGGTGAGTGTGGAAAATTGGGGGAAAGGTCACTGGAACGGAGGTCATGACACGCTAAGCTTAAACCTGCTGAACTTTAACATGAATTAAACATTGTGATGCCGTGCTTTGGTGTGTTTGTGACTTATTTCATGGGCTTCATATATGCTCATCTTGAAGGGAGCTTGTTCTGTCTGTTTCAAGGACCTCCACTGTTCCCTGACTTTCACCGCGGTCGCCTTGAAACTGTTCCCAGCGTTCAGCAGCCTTGCGTGTTGAATGGCTGTATTCCTTGTGCCCAACAAATCACAGGTTGTGAGGGGCGTGGCAGTGCTCGTACACTCAGTGATGAGAGCAGGAGAAGTTAAGGCATGGCTGCAAAATTGGTTGTGAAAATTATATGAACTTATCAGTGGAAATATGTGGAAATTATGGCCGATACCGATAACCCTAAAATGCAGCGGTGGGGTGGATAATCGGTCAAGGCCTCACCACAACTGTGTTACACGTCGCTAACAACTTCAGTCCCCCCAAGAATTCAAGGACATTTTTGTCATTGTTCTTGTCACAGAAAGTCCGAATGCTACTAGAGATGCATGGTTGAACCGCGCAACCCATGGGTAGTGTGGATAAACTGCAGATCGGGTGGATGATGCGACAAAAATTATATTTTAATTAAATTGTGGTGAGTTGTGGTTGAAGCACTCAAATAAAAAAATTATAAAGATTTTGCATATTATTCCAAAACTAAACAAATGAACAAAAACAACATTAAAGTACTTTTTAATCAGATAATAGCCTGTTGATCATGTCCTTCGCTGGCTGCTGTCACAGCGCTCATTAATGAACATTAATAATGAACGGTCCCATTGTGCAGTGGGTGGAGATAAGTTTGGAATTGCTGTAAGTTAGAATTTTTCTTTTTTTTCCAACAAAGGCTCCAGTTTACTGGCAAGATATAGACAACTACTGAACTAAATTGTTTGAAAAAGACGATAGTCTTAGTCCTAATAGTCGAGGCATCTTCATTAGACCTAAAAACTAATTGGCCGTTGACGGGCAGGTTTGGTTCTGAAAATGGGGGGAAAATCGTTCATGCAAATGGATAGTGGGTGGATAGAGATTTTTAAGAAGCGGTCGCGGATGAAAATATACGTCATCTATGCATCTCTAACAGTGATAGATTTGATTTCAGTAAAATAATCAAACCTGTATGTCATATGACAGTGGATCAGAACAGGACTGAACAGATCAGATTAAATGGGTTGTTTGTGCTGTTCATGCTGCTGTGAAAATAAACAGATCTCAATCACCTGTGAGCTAAAAAAAAAGATCAGATTAGATTTGGCCCCGTTTGCCTGTCCTGTAGAAACCTCTATGTTAGCATACAGTAAACCAGTGTGTTAAAGATAGGTGCAACAACAGGCACATTTCATACGATTTCACTGTCTGGTCACAATTTACATCACAATTACTATAGAATTACCACCTTATTAGTGATCTGTAATGGAAAGTGTTAGCAACACATCAGGGGTTAAAGGGTACATTTTATAGAAGAGCTGAAGGGTCTGCATTTACTTATTTTATTTATCTGTAACAGTTGTGTAGTGAGATCATTTTCTCACATTGTAACATGCTGTAGTCCTTCTTGTTCACCTCTGTTTATTACCACTCTGGATGAGGTAGAATTTCAGCTGAAAAAGATAAAACTGTGTGTAATAAATGACTGTTTGTTATAAATATGTTATAAATACAGAGAATGGAATGTAGTTGTGACTTTAGTAGTAGTTGTGTTCATCTCTGCAGTGAGGAACACATCTGTATGTATGTATGTATTTATTTATTTAAAATAAGCTTGTGTGTTATAATGCAAAGACACATGGATATTTTTATTTTGTCTTTTTGAATGTATTTGGTGGTTTAGTTTACAGTATGTGCAAATCTTTGAGGTTAAACGTGTGGGGACACAAAGAGCAGCACATTCAGAAAATCACAGACTAAAATGTAACCTGCTATAAAAAAACAAAAAACAAAATGACAAACAGAAATAAATGCCAAACTGTTGGACAAACTGGCACATTTTTGTCAGATTCTTCAAATACCAAACAGCAGGAATGAAATAAGGTGAAAAATTTAGACACATGGAGGTAAGTAAATAAGCACAAAGGCTGGATTGTCCTGAGTGGACTGGTCACTGGTGGAGAGTAAAGGTCCTTCTAAAGGTCCATGAGCCGTATGTTTGCTCCTGGAGTTAGGGTTTGCTCCTGCAGGGATATGTCAACATGTCATTTAAGTGAGTGATGCTCTCATTTCAGTTCTTTTTTTTCTGAATTCTGCACCATGCCCTGGAAAAAGTCTAAATCTTACCAAGTGTATTTTTTGTAGTCCAAATATCTAATCACATGTCACCCTCCTGTTGTCCTGGGGTCAAAATGACCCACCACTGTATTAAATTAATATTTAATGTGTTTTCCATTGTTATTGAATACATTGTGTGTTGGTCCTATTTACAAAAACATCCGGATTGTTTTGTTTCCAGCTGTTTTTTCACGGTAGAAAAATGACTAGAAAAATAGTCGAACAACAGAGTTTACCGGTACTTCCTCATACATGTCCATGACACGGTGACGAGGCGTCTCTGATTGGCTCAGAATGCATGAAGGAACACTCCAACCTCCCCTCTTGCTCTCTATGTGTGTTTACCTTTACCGGAGTAGCATCCAGCTAGGTTTCGTCCCGTTGCTTGTTCTGAAAATGTGCATGGAAAAAAACAAGTCTTTATTTCCAAAGAGAGCACATGAGCCAGTTTGATCCAACAGTTTTTTCCAGTTTGTGGCACTGTGGCACCGTCTTCTCTTGTAGATGCTAATGCTACTTCAGATTGGCTGCAATCGGTGACAGGCTTAACCCCACGTGGGTGACGCTAAAGTCCATCTGACCTCAGATTGACCGGCTTTTTCTGGGTCCATCGTTCCTCTTGTGGTATGCAGCCAGTGGAGGTGACAAACCACTGTGAAAGGAGCAAGTCTGGGTGACCCATCAGATTCCAAAAGGAGCGCGGAAAAGTGGTTTTCAGCGCAATGACACCTTTAAAAACAAACCATAAAAGCACTGTGCTGATCACAGCTGTGATGTCTTGCCATCAACAAATGGGACGCGTTCAATAGATGATAACATCAATCCCACTGTATGTGTTTTTAAAACAGTGTGAATGGTATAGGAAGCCCCCAAAGCTCTTCTGGGGCAGAATGTAACAGAACAAAAGTAGGTAACTGGGTAATGACATATTACTGTGGTTAAAACTGTCAAATGATACGCAGGACGTCGTTGGTGGAAACTTGATCTTAATTGAAACTGAAGTCAGTGAATCAATCGCAAATGAAATCTGTTGAGAACTGAGGGAAGAGTAGTGATTTTAGTGAGCAACTGGAAAAATAAACAAAGTTGTAAACAAATTATTTATAAAATGCAAATTTTGACAAACAAAGTGATATGTTCTGTGCCCAGTGCTTAGATCTGTCTAATGAGTCAATCAGAATTAAAATCTGTTAAGAAATGCCGGAGGAGAAGCAATTTTAGTGAATTGTGGACGACAACGACGGACGACAACGACGGACGACAACGACGGACGACAACGACGGACGACAACGACGGGCGACAACGACGGACGACGATGGCGTACGACATACGCAGTGTGACAGCAATAGCTCAGAAGCCAATAAAAACATAAATAAAAAATGATATGTTTTCAACTTGAAATGTGATGAATTTTCATGGATTGACCTCAACATTAGAAAAAGTCAATTGTTGCCTTTATGCACATTTCCATGTCAGCAAAAAAAAAATCTCTGGATCAAAATGACCTGACATTCAACGTGAGTGTAAAGAGTTAGTTCCACAAAATGTGACAATGTTTTAGTTCTGCTTCACATCAATGAGTATAGATGTAAACGAGATGGACTACACTGCCTTTGATCTGACCCAAATGGAACTATATCAACCCTTTGATCTGACCCAATTGGAACTATATTAACCCTTTGATCTGACCCAATTGGAACTATATCAACCCTTTGATCTGACCCAATTGGAACTATATTAACCCTTTGATCTGACCCAATTGGAACTATATCAACCCTTTGATCTGACCCAATTGGAACTATATCAACCCTTTGATCTGACCCAATTGGAACTATATTAACCCTTTGATCTGACCCAATTGGAACTATATTAACCCTTTGATCTGACCCAATTGGAACTATATCAACCCTTTGATCTGACCCAATTGGAACTATATTAACCCTTCGTGGATTCCCAGATAAAGATGCTGCAGATGACACCACTCATTGCTATTTGGGGAAAGAGGAAAAACTCAGATATTCACACAATTTGAGGTCAATGACAAATTGATTATTGAAACAAAATAAGATCAGGGGTTTCAAATTTTTAGCTTTTAGAGGAGCATTTTTCCAGTGTACACTTTGCTGATTTTCATGATGCAGATCTTTCAGTTTATTGTTATTGTGCATTTTATGGCGTTTTTTAGTTGTGATTCTCAGATGAATGAACTATTCAAAGCCACAATCTGACCTGCAAAAGCAAAAAAAGAGAGAAAAAAGAAAGGAAGAAAATTAGACTTAATAATAAAAAATCCAAAACATAGCAAGACTGATGAGCTATTTTGACTAGAAATGAGAAAAATACACAATGATATTTTTTTCACCCTGGTGGTGTAAGGTCTTCATAAAAATGATAAAGATACATTTTACACCAATTAATCAAATGAGTTTTGTCACTGGTGGATGTTTGGGTCTTTATGGGTTAAAGTTACAGAAAAATTGACACGTACCTGGAAAGATTTAGCCAGCGTTGCCATCGTATTTGCGTTCACATCCCCCATCAGATTTGTTTTCACAGCCAATATCTGTATAAAAGTGTCCAGTCAGAGGTTTGTCCAGTGGAAAAGCTGAAAATAGTCTCCACTGGTGGGTTAAACAGGGTCTTCTCTGTGTGGCTTTTGGAAATGCTGTCTGTTCCCTATTCCACCTTCCCTCAGAGATCCTCAGGCACTGGTGCATGCTGGGATACGCTGAGGGAGGGAAATAAAATTCACGTCAGAAGATAAGCCAGTTGATACGATGAGTTTTGCTGAAAAGAACGACAGTCCAAGTGTTGTTCTGTAAAATGATTGGCTTTGTTACATTTGGAAGCTCAGCAAAGTGTCCCAGTGATTTTCCTGCTACACATGGACTGAACACTGTCCTTTAACCAGACTTTCATGTAGGTTTAACCTGTAAAAACCCAAAGCCAGCAACACTTTACATTACAGATCACTAATAATCTTCTTAATAATAATAATCTTTGGGAATTTTGATATGAATTCATGGTAATAATGCCTTTGGTGAGCTTTGATCAGTTTGGTCTTTTTTTTTTTTGGTTATTTCAAGCCTTCATTGGTTAATAATGAAAGTCATTTTGGTGGAATATAAAAGTCTCCTGTACTGAAACGCTGGTGTGTGTTTCCATGTGTTGACCTGCATTTTTCATAAACGTCTATTCATTCAGTACCTGCCGCAGGTTGAGGCGACCACCGACGCGCTGGGATCTGGTTCAGATGAATGAACGTCTTTCATTACACTCTCAGGCCTTCCTTCATATTCTCTCCTGGCTGCTCCTCCTCCTCCTCCTCACAGTGTCAGTCTATTCATGCTTGGCTTCCATTACCTGTCTCAGCACCCTCACCCTCACCCTCACCCTCACCCTCACCCTCACCCTCACCCTCACCCTCACACATACCTGTCCGTTCCTCCCTTTTTCTTGTGTGTTTTCTCAGTTTCCTCATCCTGCTTTTTTAATCCCTGCTCTACTGTAAACACTTCAGGGGCGGGTGTAGGGGATGTGGGGTGCCTAATTGCACAGGGGTCATCTAATTACAGTGGGCTACGTTTGGGCTAAAAGTATGTTTCTGTGGGCGGGGGTATGTCAAAGGACCTACTATGCATTACATAAATATCTGTACTCTATCCTCCTTACATTTATATAAATATCTATCTAACTATTGATCAATATTCTATATTGAAATATCTATATTTTCAGCCATATCTGTTCATAAGTTTTTGAGTCATCTAACTAACTAACTAACTAACTAACTAACTAACTAACTAACTAACTAACTAACTAACTAACTAACATAAACGCTGTTGAAAGCATAACTTTGACAATTCCTTGGCAGAATAAAAAAAGACAAAAAGAATCTGTCATAGTCCAACACAGAAACATGGAGGTTACCTGCATGCAGCGTCTCCATGGAAACTAAACATCTGCATTATAGTGTGCACGGCTGTCACCTTTGACCCCCTGTGTTTGTGCATTTGCTCTGTACAAATGACTGTCATTTATTTAAACGTTGTTATAGCAACTTCTACTAAAACTAGTACTGAAAGAATACATAAAATAAAATAAATAAAAAAGAGAACTGAAATATATGTGACTTACCTTTTCTGGAGAATTCAAGCCAAACAGATCCTTTTAATTATCCCCTGAATTAATTTATTTTAACTTTAACAAAACCTGAAATGGAGGAGTTTTAAATGTACAATAGTTCTTATTTCAAATCAAAATGCATTGGCTGCTTTTAGTAGAAAAAAAGTAACTCATTTTGACTCATACTCTTAATTTATTTGCCTTGTAAAAATGTTCAAGACATTTTAGCATTTGATATTTCACTAAAAGACAAACATTTTATTAGAAATGTTGCTGTTAATCATTGGCATATACCAGGCTGCAAAAATAAATAATAATAACAAAAAACTCACATTTTTATGACGTATGTTGCTAGTTATTTTTACAAACATAGCATTTAAAGCAGTGGTCCCCAAACTACGGCCCGCCTCCACATTTGGTCCGCCCCCCTGAACAATACCAGAGACCATTTAGATTTTTTTTTTTATATGTGTGTATTTGTATTTGATAATAAAGTTGTACTTTTGCAATAAAATGTTCCTTAGTTCTGAACTATTTTCATTATTAATGAAGCAGAGAGCGTGGGGTTGTCTCCAGGATTTGGTTCAGAGTGACAAGGTGTGGGTTGTGGTTCTGATTAAAGAACACAGATACAGATGTTCTCATTAAAGGTTTATTTACTGTGGTCTGTAATAATACAGTAACACTCACTATAACAATATATACATACAATAATAAATGAACTAAGACCCACTATATGAGTCACTCACATGTATTACATGGGTCATAGAACACACACATCACTCACAGAAATCACACGTGACAGCTAGCAATGCTAACTGCTAGCATATTATTGTATTAGCTTCAACAGCACACGAGTGCTAAACAGCATTAGCTTATACAGTACAACATGCTAACATCTACCTGAACTGTACTGTGTTATTTATCTGACCTTGTGGCATCTACACACAGTAATAAACCAGGAATAGATGAATAAAAAAGAGAAAAAGAAGCAGAGATGGTGAACTTAGCACAGTTACCTACAACACAGAGGCTAATAAAACACAGACTACGTTCATAACCGTCGTAACATTAGTGGTGCGTTCAAAAGCGTGGGACATTTGTAAACTTACATAAAAGGAGTTATTCCTGAACAAATATAATCAAATAAAAAAATAAACAATTAAACTGTGTGGGCTTTCTAACAATTAACTATTATTAACTAGTTTAACACAATAATTTTGACAGACGCTCATATGAGTCATTTAAGTCAGAGATTCTGCTCTGACAACTAAGATGAACTTTGACCTGTTAATACGAAGAGGTTTATGTTCCATGGACCTTTGTTCTGTGAAGAACCCAAAGAGGGTTATTTATTTCATAAATAGTGTTATTTATTTTCTGACTTTTGTTCTGTGAAGAATCCAGAAAGGGTTATTTGGCTTTCTGGAAAAACAATAATTTTTTACATTTATCCACTCCTGCATTCGTCACACTTTTTCTGTTACAAACTGACCCCGGCCCCTCATCTGAGAAGGGAAAAGTTATGTGGCCCTCACAGGAAATAGTTTGGGGACCCCTGATTTAAAGGGTTAAAAATGTGACAATTATTGAATACTTGGTAATTTTGTTTGTATATATATATATATATATATATATATATATATATATATATATATATATATATATATATATATATATATATATATCCATTCAGCTGGGTATCTGATTACTGGCAGGGCATAGGTGTTAATGGCCTGGATCTTATTTTTGCCGTTCAGCTGGCTTTTCAGGACCTGTCTTACCCTCTGTAGGTATTTGGCTGTGGCTGACTTCCGAGCTGCCTCCTCATGATTACCATTTGTCTGTGGGATCCCTAGGTATTTGTAACTTTCCTGCACATCTGTGATATTCCCTTCAGGTAGGTCAACCCCTTCAGTTGTGATCACCTTTCCTCTTCTAGATATCATCCGCCCACATTTATCTAGTCCCAATGACATCCCAATGTCTTTGCTGTAGATCCGGGTGAGGTGAATTAGGGAATCAATGTCACGCTCATTCTTGGCATACAGCTTGATGTCATCCATGTAGAGGAGGTGGTTGATGGATGTTCCACATCGGAACTGGTATCCGAAGCCACTCTTTGAGATGATCTGGCTGAGGGGGTTTAGGCCTATGCAGAACAGCAGGGGGGACAGAGCATCTCTTTGGTAAATGCCGCATCTGATGTTCACCTGTGCAATTGGCTTTGAGTTGGCCTCCAGAGTTGTCTTCCACAGCCTCATTGAGTTCTGGATGAACTCTCTTAGTGTCCTGTTGATGTTATACAGTTTTAAGCATTCCAGTATCCATGTATGTGGCATTGAGTCATAGGCTTTCTTGTAATCAATCCAGGCAGTGCACAGGTTGGTGTTCCTCGTCTTGCAATCTCGGGCAATTGTCCTGTCAACCAGTAGCTGGTGTTTGGCTCCCCTGGTGTTGTTGCCTATTCCTTTCTGTGCTCTGCTCATGTATTGCTCCATGTACCTACTCATCTTAGTCGCTATGATGCCTGATAGAAGCTTCCATGTGGAAGATGGTATTGTTCCCTTCTGGGGGTCCTTCATTATGAGGACTGTCCGGCCCTGGGTTAGCCACTCTGGGTGGTTTCCCGATATCAGCAGCTGGTTCATCTGTGCTGCTAGGCGTTCATGGAGTGCTGTCAGTTTCTTAAGCCAGTAGGTATGAATCATGTCGGGCCCTGGTGCTGTCCAGCTCTTCATTTTGGACACTCTGGTTTGGATGTCTGCTAGTGTGATGACTACTGGGTCTTGTTCTGGGAGTTGGCTGTGCTCTGCCTGTAAGTCTGTCAGCCATTGGGCATTGGTGTTATGTGTTGCCTCCTTCTCCCAGATGCTCTTCCAGTTTCAGCCCTAGGTGGGTCTGTTGTCACCTTGCCCTCCATGGGGCAACCTTCTGGCTGCTCTGGCTGTTCATCTTGTAGCCAAGCATCTCAAGGATTACGGTTGCTGCTGCATACATCAGCTGATTGGTCTCAGTGATGGTAGTGGTAGGGACAGTTTGCAGTGCAGTGTTCAGGTCCTCCAGTAGAGACTGGTCTGGTACTTTGTTCTTTAGCCTTGGCAAGCACGTAGTTGTGTTCCCCCAGGATTTCATGATTCTCTTTCTCAGGTCAGCTGCCCTTGTGTTTAGTCTTTCTGGGGCTTGGTACCCAATCTCGATATTTGGGGGTGGTGGTGAAACCACCCCCAAGCTGACCTGTCGTCCTGGCTCCCCCTTGCCGTAGCATCTTTGTACCGTGGATGAGGTACAACGCTGTACCTCATTGATCTCTAGCTGTGATAGCAACCTCTTATTGCGGATATTCGAACACTGAGCTAGGAGCTGTTTCTTAGTCAGTGAGGATGTGGGGTTTCGAAGCAACCATTTCTCCCACATCCTCTGCATGTACCCTCTCTCACTGGGGTTACTCCCGTAGTAACACTCCATCAGTACCATGTTCTCTGCCCTGCTCCATGAATGTCTTGTTCCAGTAGCCAATTTAACATCAGGGTGTCCTGGTTCCTCAACCCCTAACGCGGACCTTGTTGTCCCGGGCGCCGTCCGTGACTCTATTTATTGTATCGCTCATCGTGAGGTATAGGCATGTATAGCGTAAAGTGCCTTGCCTAAGGGTACACCAAAGTCAGTGGTGTAGACCACTAAGCTATCCAGTCGCTATAACACCAGAGCAATAGAGGCCGGGGTCTACCACATCAGACAGGACCCAAGGTGTAGGCTGTGTAGAGAAGCCCCTGAAACAGTCCAGCACATCACAGCAGGGTGTAAGATGCTGGCAGGCAAGGCATACATGGAGAGGCATAACCAGGTAGCGGGCATACTGTACAGGAACATCTGTAAAGAGTATGGACTGGAGGTCCCAGGGTCAAGATGGGAGAACCCCCCAAAGGTGACAGAGAACAAACAGGCCAAGATCCTGTGGGACTTCCAGATCCAGACTGACAAGATGGTGATGGCCAATCAGCCTGACATAGTGGTGGTGGATAAACATGAGAAGACAGTGGTGGTGATAGATGTAGCAGTCCCCAGTGATAGCAACATCAGAAAGAAAGAACATGAGAAGCTTGAGAAATACCAAGGGCTGAAAGAGGAGTTAGAGAAAATGTGGAGTGTGAAGGCAACAGTGGTACCAGTAGTGATCGGAGCATTAGGGGCAGTGACCCCCAAGCTGGGAGAATGGCTCCAGCAGATACCAGGAACAACATCAGAGATCTCTGTACAAAAGAGAACATTGCTAGGAACAGCTAAGATCCTGCGCAGAACCCTCAGGCTCCCAGGCCTCTGGTAGAGGACCCGAGCCTGAAGGAGACACCGCCCACGTGGGGCGAGAGGAACATTTTTTTTTTTTTTTTTTTTATATACAGATATATATACATAATACAGATGTTACAAAGTAAAAAAAAACAGAATTCTACTTACTGCTATTGACATTTTTATTTATTTATTTATTTATTTATTTATTATTTGTCTTTTTTTTATAAATTTTTTTAAATTTTAAAAATGTCTATTTCTCTTATTAATTTTATTTCATTATTTCAGCTACAGAAGGATGACAGTTGTATGTATGTTCAGTGTCGACCACTAATCTGTTTGAGCATTTGTGTCGACATCACACAACTGTCATTTACTCCTGACGAGTTTTTTATATCGCAATATACAAAAAAAGTTTTCCTTAGAAATTAAATAATCTTATGTAGTATGTTAGCAAAAAACAGAGTTTTGTTCGTCCTTGGTTCAGAAAAGCCTGTGTGTGGAACAGCGAAGGGTTAAACCCAGTTAAACTCAACTAAAACACAAGTGTCACATGTTCTTGCGGAGCGTCGCCGTGGGAACAGACGTAACAGACCTGGGGAAGAAGAAACACTTTTCTCAGAGAATTCGCAAAGTCTCAACTGGTGATCTTGACCCGGTGTCTCCTCTCTCTCTTCTCATTGACCTTTGACCCCGCAGTCATTAGCACACAGCCTGGCGGGTGCGTCTGTGTGCTCGCGTCGTTGCCATGGGGCGTGTTTAAAGCTCTGGCGTGGCTCCAGGTTGCCAGAAGCTTTTTATCTGCAGCTCAAGCAGAACTCTCCCCAGGTGTTTCCCAGCACAAAACATCTTTTAGCATCCCAGCTGCTGCGCTAAATCCCTGCCTGTCTGTCTGTCGCTGCAGCCCTCTTGGTGTCCCTTCCTGTGGTTGACGTGGGATTCTCGCTGCCGTGTCTGGGTCCAGTCTTTTCTTTGTTCGGTGACTTCTCCCGCTGTTGTACGACGCTTGAAATACTTTTTCATCAAGCACTAAAATGCAAAAAAAAAAAAAAAAGACTCTGAGAAGTGATGCTGTAACACAACTGAGCGACCTTTGTAAGTTTTAATCACTTTAAGACCGGATTTCAACATTTATTAACACCAAAAATATTAACGGAGACCCATTATGCCGATATGTGTTTTTCTACAAACATACAATGTTATAATATCGGATGTCGACTGCAAACCTCAGCAAAGTTACAAAACATGAGCTATAGTGTTTATGCCAAAACATGCAACATGCTTTCCTGCCACTCTGAACAGCTCGTTGCCAGATGTTCATGACATGTGTACAAAACCTAACCTGACTCATGTCATCTGGCTGTGTTTTGCCAAACTAGGGTCATGTAACCATCTAAGTATCGTCTAGTTCAGGCTTTCTGAAAAACGAAGGAGCCAATAAGTGTCGTCTGGGTGGGACTTCCTATGACTGGGCGGCGTTGTGGCTGTCTGTGTCATGGCTGATGTCTCCATCGTCTGTTGGGCGGCTGTGGCTCAGTTGGTAGAGTGGGTCGCCCAATGACCGAGAGGTTGGCGGTTCCCATCCCAGCTTTGGCTGTCTACATGTCAAAGTGTCCTTTGGCAAGACACTGAACCCTGGCTTAGGCCCCCAGGAGGACTGACTTTAAGCCTCAGAAATCTACTCATGTATGAGTGAATGGGTGAATGTGAAGCTAACGTGAAGCGCTTTGAGCACCATGAAGGTGGAAAGCGCTAAATATATGCAGTCCATTTATTTATTTATTTATAGTGTCCAGTGGAACCAGCCCTAAAGCATGCCCATCTGGCATATAATTCAAACTGTAACGTAACACGCGAGTGGTCCAAAATATTAACATGCTTGATTTATCCTGGTTCAATAGTGAGAGCAGTGCACCAGAGAAATTTATATTAAGACCATAAAAGTGTGTCACTTGAAGCTCTATGTACAGTAGCCTATGTTAGCCTGCCGCTATCACACACTAAACAAATACACATGTTGGGGCGGACTCAAAAACCTTGGTCTGCCTTTTGTTCTGGCCTTTTAAATGTTTGAAACATTGTGAGATGATGGCGCTAACAAGATAAATAGCATTTTTCCACCTTCATGTTCTTGAAAGCGCTTTACATTAACCTCACATTCACCCATTTACCAGAAGGTTTCTAAGGTTCTGTCAGTCCTACTGGGAGCCTAAGTCGGGGTTCAGTGTCTTTCCCAAGGACAATTCGACATGTGGACAGCCAGAGCCAGGATGGGAACCACCGACCCTTCAGTCATTGGACGACCTGCTCGACCAACTGAACCACACCTGTCCCAAGAGCTTGGTAGCATACACAGGTTGCAAGGAGGTGCTCCGATTATGGCAAGGAGGCACTGTGCCCTTATGCTACCGTCTGGGGAGAGCCCTGGTGTACAGGGTGTCTGAAACATGCGGGCAGGGGGCCAAATGCAGCCCCTGGGATGAATTTAAACTTTATATTCCAGTGCACTTAACATAAGAGAAAAGCCTCAGAAATAAACCATTCATTGACAGTGCACCTTATATTCTATATCCTATGCAGAAAAAAAAAAAAAAAAAAAAATATATATATATATATATATATATATATATATAATTCATAATTCTATTTATCTCATTGTATTTATTTCTTTTTATTTTATCTTATTTTATTCTGTTTTTATTGCATGCCAGTTGGTTTATCTTGTTTCATTTTGTTATCTTTACACGGGGGTTGCACTGAAAATTTCACTGACATGCAAATGCTCAGTGACAATAAAGACATCTTGAATCTTGAATCTTGAATATATATATATATATATATATATATATATATATATATATATATATGTATATGTGTGTGTGTGTGTGTGTGTGTATGTATGTATGATTTATAACTATAAATCAGCCAATTAATTTTTTTCTTAAAATCGTTCAGCTCTATTCCTATTATTTAATTTTATTTTTCATTTTTCCTGGGTATTCCTGAGTATTGCCTGTGTGACAGGGTGGTGCTGGTTTCCCAGTAGTGGTGAGCTGGTGTGGGGGCTGAACGGCATGTCTCCACAGCCTGTTAGTGTGCAGACGGGCGGCTCTCTCTCTCTTTCAGACATGGTCTAATTAGAGTTGACTCTAGCAGGGTTCAAGCATTCACTGTTGGTCTGAGTGTGACACATGAGGTAATACATGTCAACTTAACTCAAGCCAAAGCTTGATCTCTCTGTCTCTGTCCAGCTTCCATAAACACACACACATCTTAACTTTACTTTCCAGACTTTGCACCTCGTTTTACCACTCAACCATTAGCCCTTCTGCTTTTTTCTTTTATTTCAAGGCTGCTTCTGTGATGGTCCTCAGGATTTTCTCCACTTTATCCACCAATAAACACAGATAATGCACAAAATCTGGATGGGATGTTTTATTTTTTTTACCAAAAAAAAAAATCCCCTTCACACCCCAATTGCAACTAATTAATTACATGCTCTAACACATAGGCATCAAAGATAAGGCCCCGGGACTAAATCCGGTCTGCCAAAGGGTCCAATCTGGGCCATAGGATGAATAACATTGAAGATATTAATGATCAATGGTGTAAAAATTACATCAATACAGGTTCTACATACAGAATAATCAGATCTACAGATCAGAGCAATTAAATATGAGCATAATTACGTATAAATAATGAAAACTGCAGATTTTAATGTAAACAAGTCAAATTACATGAACATCATTATATTCCCATCTTGATCTACCCCATGTAGATATTACAAATATCTATCAATATTTTGTTGTTGTTTTGTTGTTGCTGTTGCTTGTTCTGAAAACATGCAGGGAAAAAACAAGGCTTTGTTTCCACAGAGACACATGAACCAGTTTGATCTGCCACTTTTTTTTAACTTTGTGCAGCAACTACTGTGGCGCTGTCTTCTCTTGTAGATGCTAATGCTACTTCAGATTCACTGGAATTGGGGTCGGTAAAGTCCATCTGACGTCAGATGGACCGTCTTTTTCTGGGTCCCTCGTTCCTCTTGTTGTTTTCTGTGAATGTGCAGCCAGTGGAGGTGACAATGTGTAAAATAAACCAAATGTACTCATACATAATACTCCCCCTTACCCCACCCCCACCCCAAACACCCATACCTACATATTCACCACCACCCACTCCCATGCAATCATCGTCACACATCACACCCAAGCACTGACATTAGTGTCCACACTATCTCACATAGGTACTAGTCAGTGATGTGTGGGGAAGTCAGTTGTTGGGGCGGCACTAGATATGAGATATGAGAGTAAGTAGCAGATTTTTAGAACCTCAAACCAGAACAGTTCGTAGGCTGTATGCACACGCACCGAACATGCCGCTCTACAGTGCTATTATACCATGTTTTAATACAGATAACATGAACATTGTGAGTTTCACACCAAATAACCCACCTCAATTATATATATACAGTATATATTTATATATATAAAAAGATGGTCTAACTGAAAGGAGGACCACAGGGTCATTCCTACAGACCCTGGCCTCTGCTATAGAAGAGCTGAATACACCCACCTCACAACATCCATATTTTGTACCAGAAATACGCAATTTGAGTGTAACGCTACTTCAATTTATACTGAAATTTATTATGGACAGGAAAACAAAGGCAGAGTACGGGAACTGCGAGGTGACACAGTCTTTTTATGAGTGTCAGAGTGTGGGAACAGGACATGGTCGATCAAAACCAGATAGTGGTAACTGTGTGGTAGTGGTAGATAGTGGTAACTGTGTGGTAGTGGTAGATAGTGGTAACTGTGTGGTAGTGGTAGATAGTGGTAACTGTGTGGTAGTGGTAGATAGTGGTAACTGTGTGGTAGTGGTAGATAGTGGTAACTGTGTGGTAGTGGTAGATAGTGGTAACTGTGTGGTAGTGGTAGATAGTGGTAACTGTGTGGTAGTGGTAGATAGTGGTAACTGTGTGGTAGTGGTAGATAGTGGTAACTGCATTAGCGTCTTTCTGTCATAGTTTCATGGTTTTGAAAGTTATGGTGAAGGAAAGAGTTGAAACAACGATAGAGCTGCAACAGTGAACAGTAGTTACTGCAACAGTAGTAAGTCACAGTAAACTTGTGCACAGTGGTCAAAACTTTATGACTGAAAGCAGAGGGAAAATGACACAGCAAGTGGCTACAGCAGCTGATGATGTATTTTTGACCGCTTTCGTTTTCGTATTCGTACTGAAGACAATGTCCTTGTAACTTTTCACTTTGTATTCTGACAGATATCAAACACACAACACATTATCAGTACAAATTGACTAATTTTAGAGTTTGAAAATATTTATTTTATGCTACACTACAACCTAAGACATGCATATCCCAAATATGTGTGCATTACTTTCCTGTGAATATGCTTTGTCCCAAAAATTGCTCCATAAGCCACCATTAAAAAAAACAAAACAAAAACAGCAAGTCACTCAGTTGTAATGCGTCATGACATCACAGCATCACACAGGGCACACTGATCTCCAGAATGTCTTTTGGAGAATGCTGAATACTGAACCTAATACTGAGGCTAATGCTGAAGGTAATGCTGTAGCTAATGCTGAAGCTAATACTAAACCTAATGCTGAAGCTAATGATGAGGCTAATGCTGAAGCTAATGATGAGGCTAATGCTGAATCTAATACTGAACCTAATACTGAGGCTAATGCTGAAGCTAATGCTGTAGCTAATGCTGAAGCTAATACTGAACCTAATGCTGAAGCTAATGATGAGGCTAATGCTGAAGCTAATGATGAGGCTAATGCTGAAGCTTAATGCTGTAGCTAATGCTGTAGCTAAAGCTGTAGCTAATGCTGTAGCTAATGCTGAAGCTAATACTGAACCTAATGCTGAAGCTAATGATGAGGCTAAGGCTGTAGCTAATGCTGTAGCTAATGCTGAAGCTAATACTGAACTTAATGCTGAAGCTAATGATGAGGCTAATGCATGAAGCTAATGCTGAAGCTAATGGTGAGGCTAATGCTGAAGCATACTGTTTACAGTCAGTAGAGTATGAGTTTACACTCGTATGCAGCTCTTCTCTCACCAGTGAAAACAGTTTCTATGGCACCGCAGGGCAATAATTTTATCACAAGATCAGTTTAATAGTCGGCAGATTCAGCCCAAAAGTTCATCAAATTCGCAAGATGATGTTTTTACTTGTCAATTGGCAACACTAAGATGCAGAGTGTAGCTAGAAATGCGACGTAAGTGTTAGAAACACTCTGGAAGAGTCAGAGAAACACACTTTCAAGTCACATTCCACTGACTCACAGGTCAATTATGACTGTCAAAGCCAAACCATGTGAGGAGATGTTGATGGATACTTACACGGAGAAAGTTTCTAGCAGCATGTTAGTTTTCCAGTGGGACAAGCCTTAGCATATGCATGTTTACACTGAGCTACAACAGAAGGTCCAGAGATGGAGGTTTGTTCAGAGGAAACACCTTCACTCACACATTCTACTGACAAGTCACAGCCTGCGTCCTTCTTTGTCTTGTTCTGCCCGTTGACGTATACTGTCCCCGCTGACACAAGTGCATGAGGATATATATATATATATATATATATATATATATATATATATATATATATATATATATATATATATATATATGTATATATATATATATATATATATATATAGTATGTATATATGTGTATATATACAGTATATATATATGTGTATACCTAGGCGCTCAGACATCTGCATATAGAAGACTAAAAGTGCCACAATTAAATGAATAAATACATCATGGAATAATGAATTAAATGTCATTAATTCATTTAAATTTGAATTAAACAACAAAATTAGACACAAATGAACAAAACCATGAATAAAACATCACCCTCTGTCAATCTCATTCATCATAGTTGTTGGGTGGGGCTAACGTAAACTAGTTAGTTGTCAATAGTTTAGTTTCCTAAAGTATCTAAACGTAGAGGTTAAAGGTCACACAGTGTATGGGAATGTGTTCAGAAGCTCTGCATCAATCCTTTATCTGAAATCCATTTTACTGTAAACAATCAGCTGTTAAGACCCGATGGACAAGGTTGAAAGATGAAATAATTTCATGATCCACTGCAACACAAGGACCAGGAAATAATTAATTAATTAATTAATTAGTCAAATAATAACATATGTTTACTTCAAATGAATTTGTATTTTTAAAGGTCTCATTCTGAAGAAAACAACTTTTCCACGCTCCTTTTGGAATTTGATGGGTCATGCCAAGTTACCGACACATGCTGCCTTTGACGGTGGTTCGTCGCCTCCACTGGCTGCATACCGCATTCACACTAAACTACAAGAGGAACCAGGGACCCAGAAAATGCCAGTCCATCTGGCTTCAGATGGATTTTAGCGTCACCCACGTGGGGTTAAGCCCGTCCCTGTCAGCGAATCTGAAGTAGCATTAGCATTAGCATCTAGAAGAGCTGTTGCTGCTGCACAAACTGGAAAAAAAATGTTGGATCAAACTGGTTCATGTGTCTGTGGAAAAAAAGCCTAATTTTTCCCTGCAGGTTTTCAGAACAAGCAACGGCACGAAACATAGCTGGATGATACTCTGGTAAAGGTAAACACACACAGAGCCAGAGGGCAGGGGGGAGTGTTCCTTCATGCATTCGGAGCCATTCACAGACACCTCATCATCATCATGGACATGTATGATGAAGTACTGGTAAACTCTGTTGTTTGACCTGCAGTCATTTTTCTACTGTGAAAAAACAACTGGAAACAAAACAATCTGGACGTTTGTTTTTTTTTAAATACAACCAACACACAATGTATTCAATGACAATGGAGAACACAGTAATATTAATGAAATAACCATGGAATGGTTTCATTCAAAGTGATACAGATTCCAGGATCTTTTTTGGATCATCATTCAAATCTAATCATTTGTTCATTGTGTAAAAGCCCAGAAGTCACAATGATAGAAATAACAGGAAGACAGACAGAAAACCACAAAACAAGACAATAAAAGTCCAGATTATTACAACTTTAAATATCTGTCAGTTGTGTGTTTTGGCCGTAGGACTGATACCAAGGCCAGACGTTGGAATAATGTGGAGCATTGTGGTGTTCCATCTGTTCGACCGTAGTCACAGAATGCTGTGGTTTGACCGCCTTCTCCAAAACCCTGTCTGGGACTTTTACCCTTTATTGTTTCCTGTTCACTATTCTGACGCTTTTCATTCAATTGTGTTTTTTCTTCTTCTTTTTGCTCAAACCATATCATTTTCAGCATCTGGAATGCTTACTTTAGATCATCTTCTGATGCTAACTGTACTGGGCATCAGTTTTATACAGGATACTTCTTTTTTTTTGTCTGCATTTGTTCTCATTGTTTAACTCCACAGAGGAGGAGTCAACATTGTTTGAGATCAATATATATTTTAGTCTTGCAGTCAAATATTTTAATATTTAGTGCATGTGTGTGACCATCATCGGTCCTCCCTGAAAGCTGAGCAGACATCCTTTATTAGAACTCTCTATTATAAGCCACGGAGGGCAGTGCTACACCTCAGTGATGTGTGGGGGAAACAAAGACTGGACAGGACGGAAGTTAGCAGGCGGTGCTATTGTAATTAAAGATTGTAAGGTGGTGTGATATTCCCAAATACTAACTGTCCATCAATAAAAATAAATAAATAAATAAAAAACAGAATAAAACCAAATCAGCACAAAAGAAAAAGAGATTCAAAAAATAAATAATTAAACAAACAGTAGTGAACACCATAATTGTGGATGTCTTGATAGTAAAAAATAGAATGCAATAGAATAGAATAGAATAGGCCAGAAGGGGACACTAGTGCAAAAGAGAATGAATTTAGGGTAGAGATTCTGCAGAGATTCTCAGCACATTCTGGCGGGTCCCATCATTCGTTGAAATGGGACTCAGCAGTAGCTGGCGAGACCCGAGCAAACATGCAAGTGTGAAGGACCACGACACCCAGAACAGCAGTCACAGCCCTCACCCTGGGCTGTGGGAGCCGCAGGGTGCCGCCCCAGAGAGCCACCCCAGAGAGCCACCAGGGCCACCGTGAACGATGCGAACCTGGAGAACAAGAGGGAGCAGCTACAGACACTCCCAGCGCGCCAAGACTGACCCAGCCGGCCCGGGGCACGAGGACCCACCCGCCACCCTAACCCCAACCCTGCCCACCCCAGCCCCCACCAAGCCCCCCACCCCATCCCCCAATCCAAAGTCAGACGGCCCACAAGTACCACTCCGAATCACCCCCGCCCAGTCTGAGGAATGGAGCGCCTTTCCCATTGGTCCAAAAAACACCCTCCTATGAAGAGAGCTATGAGAGTAGCTAGCACAACACAACTCAATGATAGCAATCACTGTAGCAGCGCTTAGCATGCGAACGTTAGTGAAATTGTTTGTAACGCTGATACCATGACTAGATATAGTAACACAGTTATTAAGGCTGGTGCATGTGTTAAATTTAAGGCAGTGTTAACGTTTAGCACAATTTTTTTGTTGTCATCATAAACTCTATGGCTGTCATGACTTGGCTGTTAGCTTGTTAGCTTGATTTCAGACACCCTGTAAATTAAATTGTAGAGTCTTGATTCAAAATATGTCGGCACATACCATTATAACCAACAGTACACTACATAAAGTATATGTTTGTAGCTTATTTAAATGAAATGGTTCTGCTTCCACAGCATCTAACAAGACTGTGGTGCTAGCTGCTTCTTACAGGCAGCTGACGGACATTCAAAACTTACTGCCATCTACAGGATGAACGGTAAAGCGGTGTAATACTTTGCATACCACCCATTCCTAACTAATATTATAACAAAAGTAATCTGTTACAATAATGCATTACTCCTAAGAGGGAAGTGGGAATCTGCCTGGAATGTCAAAAGATTCTTTTTCTACCTGTGATATGAAAAGTCCTGTGCATGCCACCATGTTTGAAACATATAAAAGTGTTGGTATCATCTTCTACTGCTGCTCGGTGCCAATGGCAGGTGTTACCTTTGTCTTGATCATACATGTTTGTTTGATATCCCGAGGTAAACCATGGAGCTGATAATAATCATTTCCCCAGAAGTGTCTGAACGCAGTTTCCTGTTTGTGCTCTACATGAACGTGGCCTGTACAGGGGGGGGAGGGTTGACTCCCTGTGGACCCGGACATGGCATCTGTAATTTTAGAGTTAGATTTGTGCCACTTTAGCTGGTGTTACTGCAGCGTTTGAGCAAGATGAGACATGAGTGAGTCTGAAACCTGCTGTGATCCAACACCAGTGGTTGGATTTTAGCAGCCTGTAGCAGTTTCTAGAAGAAGACAAGGAGCATACAGGTTTCTACAAGTTCAACCCAAGACTTTTTAAGGCAGTTTTAATGACTTAGACTTTCTTTTATTATCATTGCAGAAAAAAAATACAACAGTGAAATTCTGGTAATGAAATGTTGTTGCTTGGCTTTTGGACAGGAGTAAACTTGTGATTGAACATATGTTGTGTATATTTACTGCAAATAATGGAAGTGCAATAGAGAATAAATAGCTAAAATAGAATATAAAAAAAAAGGCTAAAAAATGTGAACAACAGAATGAAGAATGTAAAAATCCAATACAATTATTACACAGAACCATGGAGAACTGCACAATAATAACTTACAACAGAATATAATACATGTGTCATATCCTGTTTCATGGTCACAGTGGCAAAACTTCCCATTCTGATGTTATTAAATGTTTTATGTGTTTTTATTAGAGCTGCACAATATATTGTTTGAGCATCGACGTTGCAATGTACGTGTGCGCAAAGGTCACATGGCTGGTCCTGCAATTATTTATTTTGTTTATTATTAATTTGTTAATTATTTATATTTGTATATATTTCATTTTTTTGTAACTTATTTTTGTTTGAATGTATTCATTTGATTTAATTAATTAATTTCTTTTTATTTTTTCTTATGTATTTGTCTTTTTTAATTTAATTAATGAATTTATTGATAGATTTTTGATAGATTTTTCTCATAATTATACATTTCGCATGTATATTTATGTCTTTCTCATAGTTGAGGCTTTTTATGTCACAATTTTCACCTTTTATCTCATAATTATGTTTTTTTTTTTTTTTATTTCATAATGTTGACTATTTTTTTTATCCCAAATGTGACTTTTTCCCCATTTTTCCTAAATTTTCTGTCCATATCCACTAAACACTAACTCACTATTAAAGTCTTTTTTTTTTAGATACTTCTGAAACTTTTCAGATTTTTCCTGATTAAATAAGTATTATTTCATCCATGACAAAACAATACTTTTGTTTTTATTTATTAGAATTGAGAAGTTGTACTTTTCTACTTTTTTCCACTAAGGAGTTGAATTAGTTGGAAGAAAACGATAGCGTCCACTTCCTGTTTTGCGTTGGTTTCAACTATCAACATGTTAGACCAGATACTACATGTGATGTTTGACTTTATTTTTGTCATAATTACAAAGCAGTGGCTCGACCCAATCAACAAACTAATGCCCACAGCCAGTGGCGGACTGGCACCAAAAAGAGGCCCTGGCAATTTTGATAGAGGCCACATTGTCGGACACAGGCTTTTTACAGAATAACTCCACAATATTTGTGCTTTTCCCAGATTCAGCCAATAAATTCAGGCTATTTGTCCTTTATAGGAAAAAAACTGTCATTATTATTATTTAGTTTAGTAGACCTATTATTTGTCAGGGTTAACTGGCTGTTTTGTTTGTTTGATTTTTCCCCCTCTTTTTTGTGGCCGCCTTCAGCTCCGCTTTATTATTTTTTTATTATTTTTATTTATTCATTTATTGATTTGCGGCCGCCTATCGACGCAGCCGGTCCGCTTTATTTATTTATTTATTTATTTATTTATTCATTCATTCAGCCTAATCATTTGCAGCCGCCTATTGATGCGGCTGCTCCGCTCCGCTTTATATTTTCATTTATTTATTTGTGATGCCGCCTGTTGTGGCCGTTTGGTGATGCGGCCGAAAGCCGCGAGCGGCCGCATCACCAAACGGCCACAGTGGGATTTGCCCACATTGCCCAATGGCCAGTCCGTCCCTGCCCACAGCGGAATATGTGTATCATCAACAATAAATATGTGCGTCATGGCGACCAGACCAGGAGCACGCGCAGAACGACAGGAATAATATTAAAGAGAAATGAAGTGTTTCCATGTCAGTGGAATTATTGAATTCAGAATAAACCAGTGATTTTGTTCTGAATTCAGTTTAATAGAGAATTATAATTTTCAACTGGAATTAGGTGTTTACATGGTTCATCTAAAATAGGAATTAATCTTATTCTGCATTAAACTGGAATAAAAGCTCTCGTGTAAACAGGGCAAATAATCTGGAGTGGGCGTGGCCTGAAGTGGCTCATGTTCATAAGGGCCAATGCTCCAAACCATTAGTCAGAAATAGGGTTGAAAAGTTAATTTAGTGATGAATTCAGACTCAAGCAGAGCATTTAAACTTTATGTAGAACACAGGGAAAAGTTTGAGAATGAAGAATTACATTTAAAACTAGAAAAGCACTCAGAGAGTGCATACCCTGCCAAGGCAGATCAGTCCCCATCCTGCCCTCAATGACCTAAAAGAGCCATAGGTTTTACTACATCTGTGGGCAGCCCCAATCAACCCAACGAAACACACATATGGTTGTGAATTATTATTAATGTCACCCAACATTGGTGTGGCGAGATTATTATTATTATATTATTATTACCTTGTGTCTGTTTATGTATCTGTGTGTGTGTCCGCAGAGAATCAATGAATACTGTAGATATCACCATGAAATTACATGGGTATATCCATATGAGTAAAGGTCAAAGGTCAAGGTCACATTATGGGTTATAACTCAGGAGCGGAGGGTCACAGAACTTTCAGATTGGTACCAAACGATGTGGAATGAAGATTTACACAATTCTCATGATTGTTGTTATCACCTACAACCAATATATTTTGAGATCTCTGGAGGTCAAAGGTGACATGTCGCAAAATTAACTTGTGTAACACTGTTTGTGTGTGTCATACATAGACATATCACGCTATAACTTAATCAATACTGGATATATTATCAGAATATTACACACACTGATGCAAATGTAGATATAATGAAATTATCAATAGTGCAAAAGGTCAAAGGTCAAAGTCACATTTAGCAGAAATGTCAAAATCATATTATTGGCTCTAATTCAACAATAGGTTGTTTTACATGGTTCACCTGAAAGAGGAATGAACCTTAATTCTGAATTAAAGAGGAATAAAAACTCATGTAAACAGGACTAATGAGTAGCAGAGCTCCTATAATGTAATCTAAACTGACTTTCTGTGTCTTCTTTCTTTCTTCTTGCAGGGTGACGTCCAGCAGCTCCTGATCGTGGACGATGCCACCGCGGCCTACGACTACTGTGAACACTACAGCCCAGACTGTGACACCCCCCTGGGGGAAAGCGTCCAGGCCCAGGAGCCCGAGCTGGAGGTCAGGCAGCAGCGTAGGGTGGAGAGTTTACACAAACTCCCAGCTTTAGTGGATTTAGCTTTAACATGTTTTTGTCTTCACATCTTGTCGATGCTTTATTAAGACGCCTGTTTTTACAGCATTAGCGTGGGAAGTCCCCTCTAGGGACAGGTTAAAGTGCTTTCATAAACACAGTTGGCTCGTTTGGGTTTCCAGATCTGGTTCAGTGTGTGGCTGAGCGTCAGGCCTGGTGTTTTTGGGAACGATCCCTGTGTTTTAAAAGTTAAAGCTTGACAAGAACACAATTAAAACAGATTACACTGGATGTATTAGTCACTAAAACCACAGAATAAACAAAAACAGAGACATTTTATTATGAGTTCCAAGTGTTTAGATATTTTAGATCACTTAGATAAGAAAAAAGTGCAATATTATTATTATTATTTTTCTTATTAGTAATATTATTAGTTATTTGATTAAACTGCACTCCATGCTGCTAATTTTGTGCTTTATAAATGAGCACAATAACTAATTAATCTGAGTATGACAATAAGGTTAGATAAATTAAGCTAAAATAAGCAAAGATACACTAAGCTAAGATTGGATTACATTATTTAAAATAAACATAGATACATTAAACTAAGATAAACTAAAGTAGTATAAGATAAGGTCAGATAAGATAAATTGAGATAAAATAAATGAAGCTAAGCGAAGCAAGTATTAGATGAGATAAAGTAAGCAATAAGATAAAATACACTAACCCAAGCTAAGCTAGGCTAAGGTAAACTGGGATGAGTTAAATGAAACTAAAATAACCTACAATAAGCTAAATTAGCTAAAAAAAGATAAGGTCAGATAAATTGAGCTAAGCAAATGTAATTTCAAATAAATTAAGCTAAAATAAGATAAGATAAATTAAGATAAAAAAAAGATAGAATAACCTAAGCTAAGATAAGATGTTAAGTTAAGTTACAATCCACTAAACTATGCTAAGAAAAGATAAGATAAGATAAGATAAGATAAGACAAGATAAGATAAGATAAGATAAGATAAGATAAGATAAGATAAGATAACATAAGATAACGTATGTTATCTTATGTTATGTATTAGCTGACAGTAATAAACACAACAATAAAGAGCAGGAAAGACAGAAAAAAGAAAATAGAAACTTGTGAAACAAACTATGAAGAGAAAAAATGTAAAAATACTTTTAATGTAAATACTATACAGCCATTTTCAGAACATTTACATTTTGCACATAAATAGTAAAAGATCACTATTGACAGGAAATTAAACTGATGAAATACACAGTGAATTGACTTATTATTTATTAGGTATTATTTACTTTACGGATGTTATGTTTTTATTGGACAGATAAGAAGTGAGGAAAGTGGATTTAGCATCATTAGCATAATTAGCACCTGTATATCCACAGTGTTTCCTTCTGCTAATGGAGCTCGTATTCAGGTCTGAATAAGGACTTTTTCTTCATTTATTCATTTTTTCTTTTAAAGTGAGAGTAGTTTTTTCGTGGGTCAACTCTGTCTCCCTCTCTTTCTCTCTGGTTTCCTTCAGTCTTAAGGATTCCATGTAAATCAATTCACCCTTTAATGGCTGACTTTTACATAACGCCAGTTGAAAATGAGGCTAAGAAACAGCCGGTGGAAGACTCTGTGATCAGTCCACCCAGTTTTTATTAGACTTTTCAACCAATTAAAGACAAATAACGGCAGCAGCTTTGTGCCTTATATTACACCCACCCATAAATCATGGATACAAATATGATTATGACGAGCGGGTGAAGCTAATGCAGATGCTAACCAAGAAACTTTGGACTTTTTATCCCATGTTTCGGTAACACTTTTCATTATGGATCGCTAATAAGGTGGTAATTCTATGGTAATTTTGATGTGATTTTAATTAGCAATCCATTACTTGTAATAAACGATTACAAAGGCATTATTACCATGAAATGACATCAAAATGACCATAGAATTATCACCTCATTAGCGACCCATAATGTAAAGTGTTATCCATGTTTCTTTGTTTTCATCACTGAAAACGCATTGCTGCAAAATAAATAAATAAAAACCCAAAATAATAAGTGAACTTTTACTTTTGCTTTGTAGACAAAGTGCCAGAAAATGAAACAAACTCAACAAAAGTGCATTTTCTCTCATTAGTGGCCTTTAATCTCATTCTCAACATGCAATTTACATACTTTGAGTGAGAAAGTTCCATGATAGTATCCCACGATGCAGCTGGTATTTTGGTCTCAGATTTCCCTGTTGCTTTTGTAGTTTTATGAGCTTTTAAACATTTGTTTACACATTCAGAGGCCAAGTCACACATATGTGCACCTCCAGCAAGTGTTTATACATTCACTCACCATATTAAGACAATTATCTCTCTTGGTGACGTTTGCTTTTAATTATAAATATGGTTGAAAAATCATGCTTTTGTTTTCACTCTTATGATTCTTAATATTAATCATGTGTAATCACACATGACAATATTACATTGTCAGGGTTTAATGCCATCTTATCAGTAAAAATGTAGTATTTTCCAAACAGTTTTCAATTCTGTTGCAAAAACTTTGCTTTTAAGGTTTAATACAGACTGCTCATTTACATTTTTTCATCATATAAATTCTTTATTTTTGTTATTAATTCCATTTTTAAAAAATAATCAAGCTTTTGTCAATATTGTTTTGACATGTAATGTAATATTTGGAGTTTATAATGCATTATAAGTAATGACAATACTCCATAGTCAGGGTGTAATGTAACTTTAGAAATAAAAGATGGACTTTTTCTGCTAGTTTTACAAAAACAAGGCCTTTCAGATTTAATATCGACTACTATTAAAAAATGCTTTCATTAGTTCTATTATGACTCATCATATATCTACTGGAGTATATCATGTATTATAACACATGACAGTCAGGGTTTTCAGTTGTTACACATAAACAACTCTTCAGATTTAATACTGACTGCACTTTAACAAAAATAAGAGAATAAAAAGAATGTCATGCTTTTATTAGTACTATTATAACTCATAATAATATCTTTTGCAGTATATCATGTTTTATGACACACAATAATATTAGATAGTCAGGGTGTCATGCTGTTTTAGGAGTAAAAATGCACTTTTTTCTGCTAGTTTTCAGTTCTGAGGCTTTTCACATTTACTCCAGGCTGTGCTCTTTACTCTAACATCACATTTAATAACTTGGCTTTTT